>PVLA01010945.1:0-57964 GCA_004027455.1 Hydrochoerus hydrochaeris | reverse complement strand
ACACATACTCATAAATATATTATTCCTTTCAGCTTCTCATACTAGGGAGACAATATGATGTTTACACATGCGAGTTTGGCTTATGAGTATGGTCTTCTAGTTGCATTCATTTTCTTATAAGTCTCCAGTTTTCTGTTCTTTCACTTCTTCTGTACTCCGCTGTATAAAATGCCACATCTTTTTTCATCCACTCTTCAGCTGATGATCATTAGGGTGTTTTCAAGATCTGGCTATTACCAATTGTGCTGCTATAAACCTGGGTGAACATATATCACTGTAGTGTGGTGCTTTTAATTCTGGGAAGATACCCAGAAGGGAAAGAGCTGAGTCCAATAGGACCTCCAATCCTAGTTTTTCTGAGGAATCTCCATACTGATTTCCATAGTGGTTGCACTAGTGTCCACTCCCACCAGCAGTGAGAGTGTAGCACCTGCACCGCCCCTCCAGCATTTGTTATTGGTTGATTTCTTGATAATAGCTATCGCTTCTGGGTTGAGGTGGAATCTCAGTGTTGTTTTAATTTGCATCTCTTGAATGACCAGTGATGTTGAACATTTTTTTCAAATATTTATTTGCTGTTTGTATTTCTTCATCTGAGAAGTATGAAGTATGTATTCAATTCAGATGCCCATTTTTGGATTATGTTACTTTTGGGTGTCTGATTTTTTTAGTTCTTTATATGGTCTCAATCGTATTTTTTTTTTCCTGAAGAACAGTTGCAAACATTTTTTCCACTCTGTGAGTTGTCTCTTCTCTCTGTTAGTGGTTTGCCTTGCTGCGCAAATGTTTTTTTGTTTTTGTTTTTTTTTTATAAGAACTTAATGGTTAATTCTTTGTGATAGTTCCTGTGCAGTTGAGATTTTATTCATGTCTTTGCTTACGCCAATGTCTTCAAGAGTTTTACCTATTCAATCTTCCGGCAGATTTAATATTTCTATTTTGGTATTTAGATCTTTAACCCATTCTGAATTTAGTTTAGTTCATGGTAAAAGATATGGGTCCAATTTTAATCTTTGGCGTGTGAAGAGCCAGTTTTTCCAGCACCTTTTATTGAACAAGTTATCTTTCTTTCAGTGAATATGTTTGGCACCTTTGTCAAAGATAAGGTGGTTTAGTGTGTCTGACAGTGTTCTGCATTTTCTAATCTGTTCCATTGATTTTCGAGTCTGTGTTTTTGCCTATACCAGGCTGTTTTTAATCACAGTGGCTTTATAGTACAATTTCAAGTCAAAGATTAATACCCCCTTTCTCATCTTTGTTGTGCAGAATTGCCTGTGATATTTTAGGATTCTTCTGATTCCAGATGAATTTTAGAATTGTTTTATCTAATTCTATGAGATTTGCTTTTGGAATTTTGATCAGAATTGCACTAAATCTGTAGAATGTTTTGGAAGTATGACCATTTAGGATGCAATTTTTAATTTTTCCATGTTGGATTATTTGTTTGTATTCACCTTCACATTCAGATTTTATAAAGAGTTTCCAAATGATAAACACAATAGCATTAATGAAATTAATTTCTAGTCCTTAAACTTCCCAAATATTCCTTAAACTGTACCTTCCTGAGTATAGTCATGATAATAGTTGCTTTTTTCTTACTTAGTCTTTTATGATTTTCCAACTGCCATTCCTAATTTTACTATTGTTTGAAGTGAAAAAGTTCCTCATTTTACCAAAGTAGGGTTTCTAAATTACTGCTATTGGTTTTCAATAGTGAATGAGCTTAATGATTATGTGAAAAAAATCTTTTAGCAACTCTTGTGCTTGGATTTGATTCATATCTTGACCAATTATTAGCTTTCTGAGTTTATGTAAGCTATTTCAATTCTCTAACTTTTATTTTCTGTAAAATAGGAAAAATTATAGTATTCATCTTAGATTTGGTGTGTGTGTGTATAGGTGTGAAAAATATCTAAAACAATATAAATTACTATGTGGTTGTGCCTCAGACTTAAATAAGTGAGATAATTTAAGCACCATTATAAATATTACTACAATTATGTTTCTACTTTGGGCTCATAAATCTCTTTGTTTTGTAGAATTGAGAAAATGTATGCTGCTCCTGAGTTCATTTGTTGGTTGATAAATTAGTTCATCTATAAAATAAACTCTGTAAGGCATGGGCTTTTAAAAATTCCAGTTGGTTTCCCTTATTTAGAATTTTGTTGCTGTTGTTGTTGTTGTTGTTCTGGGAATTGAACTCAGGACCTTGCATTTGTCAGCAGGCACATGCTGTGCCACGGACCTATATCCCTGGCCCTACATAGATATTTTTAAGTAGGAAACAGATATCAGTATACAGCCCTTAAAATAGTTATTGAGGACAACAAACACACAAATACAGTAAAACCATGATTTGCAAGCATAATCCATTCTGGAAACACGCTTGTAATCCGAAGCATCTGTATATCAAAGCAAAGTTCCCCATAAGAAATAAAGGAACCTATGATGATATTTTCCATGTCCTAAAAATAGTCGTATAAAAATGACTATGTAATATAACACAGAATTTTTAAAAATACAAATAGAAATAAACACATGCACCTGCACTTAGGTTGAAAACCTTGTGGCTACAGTGAGGGAGACAAGAGAGGAGAGGGTTACTGTGTGGGATGACTTTCACCATCTCTAAAGGAATCTCTGCTATCTAATGGATCCACAGAATTGTTTTCTTTTTCTGCAACCTTAAAAACCTATCCCATGATACTTGCTTTTGCCTCCTGTTGAACATTCTGTGAAAATGTAATGTTATATTGTAATTAAACAGATTTATCATTTGCACTGTTACAGTCTTATTTGCATGGTGTTTTCTACAAAATTTTGTACCATTCTGCATGCACAACATTTTCTCACATTTTGCACATCTCTTTAATATCATTTGAAGGAAGGGATTCCCCTGCCATTTTCTCCTCCTCCTCTGCAGGTGAGATCTATGCCACAACCTCCTGCAATTGGGAGATGATCATCTACAACCCCACAGAGAAGGGAGAGGAGAAACACACACACACACACAGAGAGAGAGAGAGAGAGAGAGAGAGAGAGAGAGAGAGAGAGAGAGAGAGAGAGACTGAGACAGACAGAAAGAAATTACCATTGACTGTTTTAATGCTGTGATTATTTCTGTCAAATACTACTTGTATTGCAAGACAGTGCTCATTTTTCAAGTTAAAATTCATTAGAAGTGTTTGCTCATGTTGCAGAACACTGGCAGAACAAGTTAATTGCAATCCAAGGTTTTACTGTAGCTTTAATCTATTTTTCTCTTATTCCTATAATTTTATAAACACTTCTCTAAGATGAAAAGGAAAATGATTCTTTAGGAAAGGAACTGTTTCCAGAATTTAGTCAATTATGCATCTGATTTCATTAATGTGGCTAAAGTGTTAGAGATGGAATAATAAAACAGAATATAAGGAAGAACCTAAAATTAACTGATAGATATTCTTCCGATGATTTATGGAGGTTAGAAGTTATTGGATTATGACACAGAACAGAACAAAACAAAAGTTATTTTTGTGTTAGTAAACTACTCCACAGTTGTAGCAGAGGCCACTTAGATGTGATCATGAAATCTCTAAAGACATTGTAATCAATTAAAACAGGCTTTCTGAGTTCTCTAAATGATACTCAGCTGCTCTTTATGAGTTGTTTCCCTTTCTCATAGTGTACAAAAAGTTTCTAAAACATCACTGAATTTAGTAATTGCAATAACACTACCCAATAATTTTAAAAGATTTTAATCTTCAATCCTGTACACTTAAAGAACTATTCCTCAAAATTCACACTTCTAGCATAATCAGTTGGTCTTTTATAACTACCACAATGTATTACATATACCAGTCTTTTTCCATTGTTCAAAAGGCATATTGTGACACAAACACACTTTTACACACACTCTTTACTTTTGGGCTATACTTTTTTATGAGCCACAGTTTTAATTTTAAAAAAAGAGTATTTCCTTCTCATTGGTCAATTTATTACCAATGCTAATGATTTGCTGACTATTCACTTTCATTTTAACTCTGGGTTAAACAACTTTTAGTATAAACATCGGCATTCCTTTCCTTTAAAATGTCATTCTTTCTCACTGAATGACATGAGAACACATTTAACCATCAGGTTTTCCTACTTAGCCAAGTGTGGGGGAACACACTTGTAATCCCAGCAGTCAGGAGGCTGAGGCAAGAGAGTCGTGAGTTCAGGACCATCCAGAGGTACAAAGTGAACTCAAGGCCAGACTGAACTGCATAGTGAGACCCTATCAAGAAACAAAACAAAACTCCTACTTGTATTAGTATTAATTTTATTGAAATGTTTAGTAGGTAATAATTAAACTTTTATAAGTGATAGCATTATGAAAATAAAATAGAGCCAAATGCTTAACCATTATTACACCTGACAAGATTTTGCAGGACTATAGTGGGTAATTCTGGATTAGGCGTATGAGAAACTGCAGCCCTGTAAACAGGAGCACCTGCATCTTGAAATTTATTTAACCTCTTCTGTCTTTACTACCAGATTTGCAGTTGTTACAGTTCAAGAAGTTTCTGTGGCTTGAATGGTCTCGGATGAGACAGGTGATTTCGAGTGAAACCGGAAGTACCCAGACATCTCTGTGCACAGTAGCATGAGTCTTCCAAGGGCCCTGGGAACCAATAGCAAACATCTCCATGTGCTGGAGATTGATCCCCATATTTTGGGACAAACAGAATGAGAAATAAATGTGCTTCCCAATTAGGACAGGTTAGAGCACCAGAGGGCTAAGGGACTTTGACAGTGCCCCTCGACTGATGTTAAGAACTTGATGTGACAACCCATGGACAAGTAACAAAAAGAAAATTAAAATGGCCACAAAACCCATCTTTATCCCATTCATCTTCTGACTGAAGTTTGGATCAGAGAAGGACTGGGTGTGCCAGTGTTTAACTGAATTTGTTAATGATAAAACACCAAAGTCTCAGGAGGGGATAGGATATGCCTTGATCTGGTGACAGGGACTAGTTTCCTCCTCCACACTGGACCCACTGGAATTCCTACCGCCAGACTAGAATCCCCAACTCCCTGGACTTTTGTCTATATCTCAATTAGAGCTGGCATCAGCCAAGGAAAGCCTAACTCCTGGTGTGGTGGCCACAGCTGCACGGTCACCTCCACAGGAATTGACAATGTCCACGGCAGGCCCACCTTCCCTGGTGTGGTGGCCAAAGCCAGATGAAGAAAGGAGAACTGCCCTTCTACTAGGTGGAAGAGGGCCTTAGAAAAGTGCCAGGAAGATGTTCAAAATTTTCTATTTCCTCAAATATCACAGAAGGCATTGAAAGGAGTACAATCCCTCTCTCCTTTATATGAAGGTTCCCTAGAGGGAGAGCAGATAAGGTTACTAAATGCACCTTTAACAAGTTCCCAGGTCAGAAATTTTAGAAGGGAACTTCAACCCCTAGTGAAGTATCCCTGTGGGGTGTTGGAACAGGTTGATCAGTTGCTCAGAGCACGTTTCTATACCTGGTCAGAGTTAATGCCTATCTTGGGAATCTTGTTCCCTGGGGAGGAAAGAACGGTGATTCATAGGGTGCCAATAGTTGTCTAGGAAAGAGTTCACTCTCTATAACATGGAGGAAGTGGAACAGAGTCTAAGTTTCCTGATGAGGACCCTACATGGGATCATAATGTTGAGTACACATGGTAGAATTAAGAAAATCCATAGGCTAAGGAATTAAGGATTCAGTTCCTTGAGGGCAGAACATTGTTCATGCTTTTGATGTACAACAGAGAAAGGAAGACAAGCCAACTAAATTTCTAAAGACTCAAATCCCAAATGAGAAATTATAGTGAATTAGACTCAGCAGAACCCTTACATGGAGGTATATTATTGCCACATTTCACTACCAACAGTTGACTGAATATTTCCAAAAAATTCCAAAAGATGGATGGAAAGATAAGTAGTTAGAGGATTCCCTGGGAGAGGCATAAGAGGTGCATGTGAGAAGAGATGATGAGAGACAAAAGCGAATGGCTAAGATGGTGCTGTACACATTCAAACAAGACTCAGGGACTCAAGGAGGGTGAAACCCCAAGGGGCATGGAGGAAAACAGAGCGTGAGAAGACTGGAAATAGAGGCAAGGGGAAGTTTACATGTTTTAAGTGCAGAAAAACAGGACATTATAGGAGGGAGAACCCAGAATGGGAAAAAGAGGAAAGTGAGGAACCTGATGATGTTTGAAGGGGATGGCTAGGAAATTCAGGGGCTCTAGCATTACTCCTCTGGGTTCTACCTGAAGTCCTTGACAAATTTAGAGGTAGGGTGGCACAAAAATCTTATGCTTTCTTAACTGATTCAGGAGAGTCACATTTCTCTTTGTTATGTGCCTGGGAGAGTCTACTATTCCCATGAACAAATCCCAATTTCTGGGGTAAAAGGAAAGAAATTCTCAGCCAAAATTTTACTTGAAACCAAGATGTTTCCAGGGACTACCCACCCAAATATAATGTCTCTTGGTCCTGGAGACTGTCACAAACTTATGCAGGAGGGACTTGATGGCTGAACTGGGACTGGGCCTACAAGTCAGGAAGATAACTTCAGGGTAAGACTGAATCTCCTGACTCCTGCAGTGGAGATTCAATCTTCTGTATGGACCTCCAAGGGAAATGGTGGCAGAGGTGATTTAGAGTAACCCAATCAACATCCAAATTAAAAACAAAAGCCCTAGAGAAGTAGATAGGAGGCAATACTTTACCCCTTTTGAGGGAAGGATGAGGCTTAGACCAGTAGCAGAGGGGCTAATACAGGATGGGCTTGTAGAATGCTGAATATCCCCCATCCTTCCCATATGCAAGGAGGACAGTTCCTAGTTAATGGTCCAGGGTTTGCAGGCAGTAAATCAAATTGTCAAAACCAAACATCCAGTAGTTCCAAATCCTTTCACCCTCTTGAGCAAGATTCCATTTGCCCACCAGTGGTTTAGGGTAATAGATCTCAAGGATGCCTTTTGGGCATGGCCCCTGGATCCTTTCAGTAAAGACTTGCTCACCTTCCAATAAGGAGACTGTGTAAGAGGCAGAAGACTATAGTCCAGAAGGATAGTTCTTCTCCAGGGACTCATTGGTTCCCCCAATTGTTTTGGTCAATTTTTAGACTGTTAGAGAACTTTACACCTTTCCCTGGGGTTCACCTTCTCCAGTATGTAGATGGTTTACTATTTTCATGGGTAGATCAAAGAACTCTCACAGTAGCTACTATCTCACTCCTCAATTTCCTACCAAGAAAGGCCCCAGAGGTTCAAAGAAAAATTCAAAAGTTGTTGAAAAATATGAAGTATTTGGGACATCCACTAAGTGGGAAAAAAAGCAGAGAGGATAGAAGGGACCATGCATTTACCTTTGCTAGCAACCAAACAAGAGCTCACATAGTTTGGACAGCTAATTAGAAAATGTCACTGTTAGACTGACTCTTACATATTAATAAATAAAACTTTATGCTCTAAGCTTGTGGAGGAAATCCCTGGTGCCCTGAGAGACTCCCAAGGAGGAGCAATGATTTAACACTATAAAGGAGGCATTGAAGAATGCCCCTGTCTGGGCTCTGCCATCCTTCAAAAAACCTGTCCACCTCTTTGTAAGTGCACAAAGGGAAAAGGCCTTGGGAATTATCACACATGAATGCAGAGGAAGCTGCCAGTCAGTGGCCTTATTTCCCTGCCTCCTGAACCCTGTCACCAGAGGACGGACAGAGTATATTGAGTCAGTAGCCACCACTGCCCTCCTAACTGAAAAAAGTAGGAAACTTGCTTTTGGAGAAAAAGTTAGCTGTAAGTACTTCACCTTAGTGTGAGCCATTCTAAATCAAAAGGTAGGAAGTGGCTCACTGACTCCCAGATCTTGAAGTATGTGGTGATATTACTAGAAAGACATGATTTGATCATGACCAGGGATGAGGAATTAAACCCAGCTTCTTTTTTCACCTAAAAGGAGCCTTCAGCAGACTAAACATCGTTGCATGGATTTAATAGATTACCAAATGAAGACCCAACCTGAACTTTGGAAGATTTCCTTCCATTCAAGAAGTCATCTATTTATACATGGATTTTCAGTCATTCAAAGAAAATAGTGCAGTGTTATTCAATTACTGATAGAGACTCTCAGTTGATAGTTTATTCAGGGGACTTCCAAATATGTAGTCAGACAAGGCCCCTAAGATCTTTACCATAAATTGCCTCAAGCTCCTTAAGAGAAGGAAATGGGCAGTCTACACTGACTTCAAAAATCTACACTGTCTACACTGTCTTTGGAATGGTTCATACTGTTGGAAACATCTGGATGGAAAAAGGGTTTTCAGTGGTAAAGGACAGGAGTTAATTTATGGAGAATTAGTCAAACAAGTACTTAACAGCCTCCAATTCCCAGAGGAAACAGCATTGGTCCATGTAACAGGACATCAAAGGGAGCCTCTTTGGAGACTCAGATGGAGAAGATACCAGAGTGAGTGGCACCAGAATCAGAAAACCCCTTCTTCCATCTTACTTCCTCCCTACCCAAATTGACAGTACCACCTTCATTCTCTGAGAAAGAAAAGCTGCAGTGATAACAATTAGGGACACAACCTGATGCCCAGGAAAAGTGATTGCTTCTAAACAGAAGAGAAATGTTGTCCAAACCCCTTATGAAAAGGTCTCAGCTCATCCTCAGCAGGAGATTATCTCCATAGTAACTGCTGTATGGACTTCCGTACCTAAGCAGGCCTGAGACCCATCCATGCATCCATGTTGCAAACCAAAGATCAATTCTAAGGAAATTATGTACTGAACTTGCCTTTTACTCTCTATTGCCTCACAGAATGGGGACTTCAAGCTCAGACTCCACTGCTTAATTTTCTGACCCACCCACTCCAGCCTGGTGACTACATGTTGATCCAGTAGAAGAAAGAGGACAGACTCAGACCAACCCGTGAGGGACACTTCCTCATGCTCCAGTACAACTGAGACTGCAAAGGAAAGAAGCAGAGGGAAGATGGGTTGCACAGACCTGAGTAAAAGAGGCCTCTTCTAGCAGAGTAAAGGAACAATGGTGGTTTAGCCTGCAGTTGCCAGTACTGGCTAAATTCAAAATGGGTCTGCTGCTTCTTTCGTCTCTCTTTCCCTTGTCTTCATGCCCTGTCCGCGTGTCCCTTACCATCAATATCACCCAGCCGCCATCACCCACCTATTAATTTTGATGTGTCCTGGGTGAGCTTGTGTGGAGATAAATGAACACATGATAATAGATAGGTTCCCACAAATTTGATTGCCCTGTGTGCAGATATGTGTTGGGAGTAGATGTTTCTGATCAAGTTCGTGGGGTCTTTAAAATAAAATGCTACTGGCTCCACTCTCTAACCCTACTCTAACCTCTTCCTTCTTGTCACCCCAAATGTTGAGCCCTACTGCCTCAAGCCTAGATAACTCCACTCTAGTGAGGACAACACAAATAAGGACCCTAAGAGAAGTTGTTCCGGTGGAAATAAGATACCAGTACACTAATGCCTGGTTGGAATGAATGAAATATTCTGTGGGTGTCCTCAATAAGAATGACAATGACACTTGGGCCTCAGGGAGAATGGGCAGTCCAAGTGTTTCTTTTTCCTTTAGGATGGTCCTCAGATCCACAGGGCCTCCAATGTATGGTGGCTCTCTTTCTGCATAGAATGACTTGGGACAATGTATCCTGACTGACCTTGTCACTATTGTTTCCCAAAGTCTAGGTTCCTGCGGCTGAGCAACAGAGGACTGTTTGACCACCAGAAAAAAGAAGCCAATTTCTCCTTGTGTCTAGAATGGCAGGAGGCCATTTTCGGATAATCTGACAGGGTGCAGTGAAAATCAGTTCTTTAATACTATCCAAAACAGGTTACCTCTCCAGATGTCCCAGGACAGACATCTGGTGGTACCTCAGGGGCCCTTCACTGGGCAGGCTTCTGGATAAATGCAGGGGCACCTGTACATTGGTACAGCTGGTCATCCCTTTCACCCTGGCATTCAGACTGCAAGCTCACTTTGAGACAACCAGAAAGAAAAAGGAATGCTGGCAGGTCATTTGACCACTGTGTGTATGTTATTCTATGGGCATCCTGAGGGAAGCTCCAAATGAGTTCAAAGCCTGAAACCAGATACCTGCAGGACTTGAATCCTTAAATTAAACAAAAATGTAGACTGGAGAAATTACATCAACAAAGATTTATTAAGTACACAAGAGATGGGGTTGAACACTGAGGACCCGCCAATCAGATGGCCTGGACAAACAAGTTAGCACCGGATACGATGCTGGCTGAAAAGGGCAGTGTTTGTGTAATGATAGGGCTCTAATGTTGTACGTTCAACCCCAACAATACAACCCCAGAAGGGACCTTTGCTAGAGCCTTGCAGGGGTTAACCACACTAGCGACTGAAGCGGCAGAAACTCAGGTGTGAGCTACCACTTTGCCGACCTCCTTGACCAGTGATTCGGTGGATGGAAAGGACCAGTCATGTCTGCCTTTCCCTCCCTGATAATATTAGCTGGGGTTCTCACTGCTGGGAATTGCTGTGCTATTCCCTGTGCTAGGAGGCTCACTCATAGAGATTGCCCTAGCAAGCAGTCTCCCCTGTCTTATCCAGCCGATATGTCCCTGAAGGAGGGACACGACAGGGAGGGTGAGGTTCTGCTCACAAAGTTTGAAGAAATGAATGAGACTCTTTAAGGAGGGGTATTATGGGAAACTGTGACCTTGTCTTTTCCATCAATGGATGTAAACAGGGGCACCTCCATCTTACACTTCATTTCATCCACGGCTATCCTCTTCCATCCTTTGAACCAAGGTTGCAGTTATACTTAAAAGAAACTTGAGGCTTTGACTCTAGGAATTCCTCCTGGCAAGGACTTTCAGTTCTGCTTACCCTAAACCTGCTTACCCAGCCTTACTAGCAATACTTCACACCCCACACCTTCAGGCCACCTAAACTAGACAATCAAGATAGATTGTGAACCTGCGAACCAGCCAATGGGGAGGAGGGCAGCTGCACCTCACCAATTAGGACAGGAATATCCTCAGGAATTGTGGTCAGATAAGTTGACAGATTTGATTTTAGATGAAAGTTGAAAATCATGACTTTTAGGGACGAGGTCAGCTTTAAAGCATCCACCTGGCAATCTTAAGTTCTTGAGTTCAATTCCTGGTACCAAAATAAAAAAAAATCATGATTTTTATGTGATCTCACCAAAGCATTCAGAAACAGTCTATGAATCGTTTATTTTAGGAAATATTCCTCTGGACTAATAATGTATTTCTTACAACCCTTATTAAACTGGGGACTTGGTATTTAGTACTTAAAACAGTGCCTGACGTATAATTTTTCTTAGTAAATATTATTGAATAGCTTAAGTGAATAAATTTATGTCTCATTTTTTAAAAAATTCTATTGTTTGTTTTCAAGTAAACTAGAACATGTATAATGTAATAGTTTTGTGAAAGCCTTTAAGTCAATCTCTAAAAAATACGATGCACTCTAAAAATAAATGACATTTACTTGTTCTTAATGAAACAGGCATTGTACTAAATTCACAGAGCTTGACTATGTGTGGGAAGGTTTCAGAAGATTAAAGGGGAGAATTAAGAAAAGTTTTACTGTATCAATCCTCATAATTTTTAAGTATATAGTTAACTACATTTAAAACTTACAAATTTATTCCAGTAGTGAAGAATATTCTAACCCCCTGGCATCTCTTAGTAAGTCAGATTCCAGTTCTACATTTTCATATTTCTGTGCCATCTAAACTATAAACATTCTCAGTAAAATGACCATTTAATTATCCCATTAGGTACAACAACTTATTTCAAAATAGTGTGTATTTACATCTTTCAATAAATGAGTTTATTTTCTCACTTTTTCAACATCACTTTATATACTTCAGTTAGGCTTGTTTCTGCTTCTGATTATTTGCTCTAAAAAGAAAATAATATTTCATCTTAAATATATAACATCTCAAAGCAAACATAGATTATTTTAGGACCATCTATAATAAATCCAAATTCTGTTTAATCTTCACTTTCAGAAATATAGCATTATGACTAATATAAAATAACAAAAAGAAACAGCACCAGAAATATTATAAATATTGTAAACTCACTTCCAAAGCATAGTATAAACTATAGTAGAAATATTATAAATTACAAACTCATGTTTTCAAAATTAATGTTTTATATTGTTGCATGTTATCTTTTTAGCTGTTATCCTTGTAGAAATGGTGGTCTCTGATAACTGTAGCCTTTGAATTTACCTGGCATCAGCTAGATTCACTCCCAGTAATCCATGAGAAACTAACACTTCAAATAAATCAAGGAAATTGAATTTACACTTAAATTCACCTGTGGAAAGAAGCAGCTTTTTCCCTGTGTTAAGCAGAAATTTCTGAGTTGACAGGTATATCACCCATACCCTTAGATACTTCAAAGGCTTCATACAATTTGAGGGACACCTGAAAAATTTTAATGGGCAGTTCAGAATAGCAGGTTTCTTCAGTCACTGGTTGTATCATTTATAAAATTATCATGGAGTGTTCTACTATTGAAAACAACAAAATGTACTAACTCTATGAATCAGAGCTGAAAAATTGCTTATATATATATATATATATATATATATATATATATATGATTTGCAATTAGTTTTTAAAATAAACCCCTAAAATATTTTGAGTGAATGAAAAACAAAAAAATATTACAAGTTGTATCTAAACCATTTACTCACATTTTTATGTACAGATAAGCTTGAATATGATTTATTTATGCAGGCATTATGGTACCTTGCAAAGGCAAGGCGCTTACGTGGAAAATACCCCTGATTGGTGGCTGCCTTCTGAAACATCTGAGATGGTCTTAAAATTGTTAAAGCCAGTTCCTTGCCATCACAGGCTGATTTTATTGGTCCAAGTGGACCAGGTTCTCATACTTTTAAAATACTCTCTGGTGACTCTAATTTACCATCACAACTAAGAACCATATTATAAAATAAATAATAAACAAACCAAAGCAATTAGTCTGTTACTTATTCCTTTGCAAATTTTCAACTATCCATTTCTTAAAACTATTATTCTTTATGGTTTTACTGGAAAGTTCCATTAAAAAATACTAGGTATTTATTTTAATTTCAATGTGGTTCCTATTATATTGATTACAGAATTAATTCAATTTACACAAGACAAAAAAGAAAATTAATAAATTCCTAATTTTTGTGGGTTATGTAAAGAAAAGTATTTCATCATATTTTTATAGCCAAATATTTTAAACTTTTAAAATATGTCATATATTAAAAATCAAAGTTTATTAAAAATAAAAGTTATTAAAAATCAAAGTTATTAAAAATCAAAGTTAACATTTTCTTTATCATAAATAATAGAGAACTAAATTGTGCACATATAACTAAAAAGTAGCCAGTGAAAACCATATTAAATGTTATGTTCTGCCATACTAATAAGATAAATAATAAGAAAAGTCTGGTTTTCCCTACTGCAGTGAAGAATATAAATGTGCATAGAGCTCGCAATTTGTAGGTAACCAAAACCTTTCTAAACCATTCTGTGCTACAGAGTACTATCAAAGGAGAGTGTAGTTTCAGACAATTGTCCTGAAGCAAAAGAGCAAAAATGCTTCTTAACAACACATTTTCTTTCAAATTACAGTTCCATTTCATTGAAATTTTCTTTTTATAATTCATGGCATTCTTATAAGAAGACTGAATGTCTGTCCTTGCATATATTTAGCTCACTATCTTATAATGGTGTTTTGCATTGAAATATTTTGATAATTAAAATTTCAATGAGTGCTTTCTTAAATTTACAAACTACATTATCATTATGTACATCTTAATTTACAAATTGCAATAGTAGCTTGTGCTACTGTCATTAAGAAAAATAGAAAAGAAACTAGCAATTATAAACAGGGTGAGTTGATGTAAGCATTTTTGTTAGCCCTGAAGCAGTTCTGATAGTTTTATTGTCTTAATCAACTTAGTCAACTCTCTTTATTGCTCTATGGAGGTGGTAGTTTTGAGCACATGCTGGGCATTAGTTCACTGGTGCCAAATTAAAAATGATAATTCTCATGCGTGAAATAACTGTATGGACTAATGACCAAATATCTTCATAATGGGAGCCACTGCTGCAGCAGGTGGCCAAACAATTAGATACCATGATATAATATATCCCTAAGGAGAAAATGAAGCCACTCATGATAGAACCAAAGCAAAAGTATCATAAAGGCAATAAAAACATGTTTTGATAATTAATATATAGATTTAATATTTTATCTTTATTAAAAATAAGTCATTTTATCATAAATTCTTAATTTTATAGTTAATCATGGAATAGATATTCATTATACAAGCATTGTAAGGATGCTAATATGGTTAGAAAGCCAGTACTCTCATAGTTCTTAACTTTGTGGAATTGTCATTTTTTGAACATGAATGAAATGCAGAAAAGTCCGAAAAGATACGAGCTGTCTTTTTTCCATGTGCCTAATCCTCAAGATAAATGTAACTTCATGTACTTCAAATGTTTACTAATGAAATTTAAAACAAAATGTAAAAGAGTAATATTGTAAACATTTCTTTAAAAACTTACTTGGATGATAGGAAAAGTGTAGCTCATGAGATACCTCAAATACAACCCTTGATTCTGAAATTTTCTTGAGGATAAGAAAAGTCACATGGCAATGTTAACATTGTATAGAGAAACTGCTATTGAAGAAACATGGAGGATAAATTCGAAGAATGCAGCTAGACTGATTAGGGATCTTTTGTAATAAGCCAGAGATTTGGTTAAGATCAAAGATCAGAGACCATTTTAAACTACTACATTAAATGTAAATTATTTTATAAGAAATTAAAGGTTTAAGAAAACAGTGAAATCTGATATGATATCTGAAGTAGCTTGAATATGCTAATGGTGACCATCTCTCTAAATAATCAGATACTACACAGAAAGAAGCATTTATAAAATATCAGATATTGGGTACTTTAGCATTTCACTTTTTAGAAAGATTTCCAAAGGGGCCTTGCTTTCACCTGCGTGTTGTTATGAGTGCGCAGTATCAGACTTCCCTCTGATCTATTGGCCTTGTATTTTATTACCACCCGAATGTCTGTCTGATGATTTCAAGTCTCTGAAATTTGAGGTGACACCTATGGGTAAATGAATGACAAGCTTGATGTAAAAATCAGAAACATATATATGGATATGAATAAAGATTCACAGAATGGAAAGATAGATTTATGAAACATTACAAGATATGGCAATAGAAGAGAATAAAATTTTCTAAAGACAGGATCTAGGAGAAAATCATGAATTTTGAGAACATCAGCATGCAAAGTGATGTTAGATGAAAGGTCAATAAGTGGAGCTATAAACAAAGAGTCTCGGAAAGGAAGTTCAGGCTAGAACACTACAATATAATTGTAGGGAAGGAGTAATGGATCTTAATAAAACTGGTCTTCCTGCTAAGAAAGACTGGCAAAGGGTCCACTGGATTTTGCTATCTGAATGTTATTGGTAATCACAGCACAACCCAATGCAGTGAAATATTGAAGTCCAAAGATGAATCTTAGCAGGTTGAGCAGCAAGGAAGGAAGAGAAGACATCAAAAGCATATTAACTTCTAAAAATTTGTGTTTGTTGCTTAAAAGACAGATGTAAGATTGTTATTAGTGTATTATGCACAAGCTGTGAAATGTGTCTCCAAAGATCCCCCTGTTGTACAGTGCCTTCTCCTTCAGTATAGGCTGCTTATTGACTGGCTTACCTGGACAGAATGGATTGTATGTCAAATCCATGATCAGATTACAAAAGCACTGGGGCTTCCATTTTAGTTATTGTACCATATTGTCTGGTTCATCATTTTCACAGAAATTCTATTTCCGTTGTGTATGGTGCTCTATAAAAAAATCCAAGTCCATACCTTCGAACACAATAAAATCAAACAAAACAAAATATTATGAAACCAAGCAAAACAAAAGAATGAAAGCATTATGGGACTCCAAAACATGACAATAGGAAATCAACAGTGGCTATCATAATATCTCTTGTTTTCTTCAAAGTAGCTGTAGCCACTGTTGATTTCCTGTTATCTTGTTTTGAAGTCCCGTGTTGCTTGCATTGTTCTGTTCTGATTTGCTTTGCTTTGTTCTGTTTTGTTTTATTCTCTTTAAAATAAAAAAAAGTTTTTTAAACAATCCAAGTCTTAAAAAGAGTTAGAAATAATCTTATGATTTAGTTCTAAGTGGTTGAGCTTGGAAATAAGATTATATCAGCAACTCATCCAGGTGACTGTCGCTTTAGTCAGCAGCTTATACATAATGAAAGAATTACCAAGCTGCACCCAAATCTTTTCCCATAGAAATTATGATGTGCTACTTACATATTTTCATGCAGGAAGAGATGACTAGACAGAACTTGGTACCTGGCATTGTGGTGCTTCTTTAGTGAATATGTAGGAAAGGGATTTACAACCAGAAAGTGGCCCTAGAAAAGAGCAATTGTGAAAGTTTAAACTTTATTAAGCACGCAATTCATAGAGTTTAGTGCTTTTGGATGTCCAGTGATGTGTGAGTAAAATGTTAAATCTGAATGAAAGACAATTGTTAGTGGGAAGAATTTAGTAAACACTTACATCAGCAATTATACAAAAATCAGAAGCTGGTCTTAATGAGCTGAATCCTCTGCTAAAGGAAACTTCAAATACGGTATTGAAGGTGCCTCCTGGTTACCACCTAAAATATCGGTAAAACTGATTTCAACTCTCAGCTATAGAATGAGAATTATTCTACATCCTTTCTACAATATAATTTAGGGTTTCAAAAGTTGAGGGATGGGTAGTGTCCATTCTTTTAGTGGTAATTTTTTCCTTTTTTCTTTTTTCAAAATTTTGTTTACTCAGCCTGAACAGCACAGCAAGACCTTGTCGCAAAAACATTCATTTACTGAAAGAAATCCTCTGGTATTGCTGCAATCACAGACTACCACATCTTTCTCATACACAATTTCTATGGTCAAAAAGATAAGGTCCATTGGAGGAGAAAAAGAAGGGAAAAACACTTTGAATTTCTGCATTGTTAGTCAACTTTCAGTAAGTGGGACAAAATATCCAGGACATACATTTAAGGGAGAAAAAGGGTTTTGCCCCACTTTAGCCCATGCTTATTAGGCTTTGTCTTTCCCAGTTCCATGGGGAGGAAGACACATCATGGCAGTGGGGCATACTGGCAAAAGGCTGCTCATTTTCTAGCAGGCAGAAAGCTGGGAGAGGTGGAAAAAAGACATAAGTACCAGGTGTGGTAGCATATGCCTATAATCCAAGCACTCAGGAGGCTGAGGAAGGAGGATTGCCCCAAGTTCAAGGCCAACCTGCAGTACAAAGAGAGATCTTGTCTCAAAAAAGAAAAAAAAAGAAAAAAAAAAGAAACACCCACAAGGACCTAGCATATTCAGCTGTGCACTCGCAATTAGATTCCTTCATTGATGGCTTTAGGGTACCACGAGCTAGCGGGCTTCCAGCTCTTAGTATGTAGATACATTTTTGAGACCTTTTTTATTTAAAACATATAAGCTAATTTCAAATATTTTATATTGTATAGCTGTTCACTCTTCAAAAGCAAGGAAGCAAGTTTCACTTTTTTGCGTAGCAATATTTCTTTGCTATTTCTCCCGAAGTTTTTGTTTTTCTCGTACAATAACGTCTAGTAACTGTAGTTTTTCTAAAATGTAATCCATTGCTGCTTTTAACAGGTTTAACTAAAGTAGAGAAAGAATAGTAGGAAATGAATGTAAGACTTTACATTCAGTGTAGCAATGTATGTGCCTGGCAGCATAGTTAAAAAATTAGTAAGAATACCACCAACAGAAAATAACAATATAGAGAAGGTTATATTCCCAATCATATCAGAGACCAGATTGGGAGTCCAATGAGCAGTTATTTTATTTCTAGCTATGCTACATTTATATTAAAAAGAACAGAAACAAAAGCAAAGACACCTTCACAATTAAAATGGGTAAACAGGTGCAATTTTGTTTTTGTTTGTTTTTTGAGACCAGGTCTTTTGGCCTAGTTCATCAGATACTATTAGGAAATTCCCATTTTCATCTTCATTTGAGTATTTTCATTTTCATCTTACTAGTTGCCTTCATTTTGGAGGTGCTAACCAAAGTATTGTCTCCATGTAAAATTATTTTCCTAACAAAATTAAGTGAATCCCTAGGATTTACATTAATGTTTACTGAAGACTGCACATGTTGAAAATTTGAAACAAAATCTGTATCTAAGTATGAGTAATGATTAAACTTAAAAATTATAATTATTATTTTATATTATAAAGATTGTCAGACTACCATATAATGAAGATATATAATTTCTTTGCTTTATCTTTTCTTATATGATTGCTTTATACACATGCGAATGGTTTATTTTTGTTAGTGTTTTTAAAATATTTGGTGAACTGCTTTAAAGAAATGAAGTTAATTTCAGAGAAGTGAATATACAAAAACTATTTTAAATTTAATAAATATCAAATTGTTTCTTTGTGTGAGAAACCAAAAGTGTAAATAAGGACAAGAATATATGCTAGATATTTCTGAAATAGGAAGAAAATACTCGGTTGGTTGGGGAAGTAGGGAGGGTGGAGGGGGGAAGGAAAGAAAATAAAAGAAAAATAAAACAAGAAAAATAGGAAAAAATGGAAACAAGACTGTTGTAAATAAGGAGGGGAAGATGGGTTGAAGGTGAGGGTAAGAAAAGGGGGAAAAAGAATCAAGATGTATCATGTACAGGTACAAATACCCTATGATAAATGTGATCATTGTGTGTATCTAACTTGTGCCAATAAATTACAGGTTTTAAAAAAAGAATTACATATATATATGGCATGTATGGCATATGGGTTGATAACTTTTTGTTGATGGTTTTGCTTTAGGCTAAATAACAATCAATTTAAATGTTCTAAGACGTTCATATTCCTGTTATAAAAATGGGTATCACTTTAGAGTTAATGGTTTTACTCTCCAGTGTTGGAGGTGACTTCTGATTGTTCACCTCTTCATTATTCAAACTCACACACAAAGACAATAGGTGCAGTGTGTGCACCCTGCAGAGCTTAAACCATTCAAGCACTGGTAATGTTTCACAATCATGTATTTCTAATGTCCATTAAATGCTTAAAGTAAAAACATCAGTTTTAATATCCTAACCTATCTACAGAGAGTTAAGAAAATCTTAAATCTGCACAAGATATTTTCAGTTTTAGCAACACTGGAGCTGTATGACAGAGGTGCTCAGCGGCTCGCATTTCATACAGATGTGGGGATGGAAGCCTGAGGCCAAGCGAATAGCAGCTCTTCAAACTTCAAAGGATCTGTGAAGGATTCCTGCTCAGCTCCTGCCATCCTGAATTGGCCTATGCTTGGGGAGCAATTAAAACTAAACAGCCTCTGAAAAGCGAAACTGAAAGCTCTAGTTCTGAGTAGGAACATACTTAATCACAGTAGCAGCAAAGAAATATTAAGAAAGAGAAAAAATAACAGCAGAGAGGAAGAAGGTGACATTTCATGTTCCGAGTGTATATTTTCTAGACAGCATTAATTAATCTTTTCAGCTTGCTAAGATGTTGTATTTAACTTCAATGGATATCACTGTAAGAAATTTGGAGAGAAATTCATCCTAACACTGCAATGATTTTTCACTCTTTTGTAGTTACAGATATATATTAACATGCATGATTAATATGGTTTTCAGCCCTAAAAATCTTTTTATAAATTATCCTGAATCATAAAATTTCAATTTTGTATGGTTTAAATTGAATTATGTGCAAAAGAGTCAGTTTCAAATTTGAGTTTAGCTGCTCACATTAAGACACGCACACACACACACGTATGCACACACACACACACGTATGCACACACACACACATACACACAAACAAGCATACACACCGCTTCCTACCAGGTGTTCAGATTATGCTCAACGTCCCCACCATGATGTACCTGTTTCTCTGTCTTTTATAATTGTTAAAAATAACTTTCTAGTCAATTTTCAAAGCTAAAAATACATGGAAAATTGTTCAAATTCAAACTTTTCTTAAAATCCCTGTCTCAAAACTTGCTATGTTAACATATCTCAAACTATTATATTGTGATCCTCAGTTAATACCAGTGAAGCTATTTGATTGAAAAGTTAAATTTAAGTCAAAAAGTCTCAAGTATCCTACTTATTAGAAATCTTCACTTTCTCCTCCAAGTTGTTAAAATTTTGCTTAGATAATAAATTTTTTAGTATCAAGACATTGAGAGGCAAGTACTTTCATTTAGCATACAGTTTGTTGAGGTACATTCAGGTAATTGAAAAGAAAAATAGTTTGCGTTTGGCTAGGATAGGTGATATGCCCTGAGGACTCTGAGAATATAGTTCTTAACCATAGAAGAAAGCATTGTGGAATTATCTTTAACCTTAACATGTATATTGGATACAATTTCAGAATTCCTTCACAGCAACAAAACATTTACATAGAATAATCACAGTGATGTAATTTAGATTTTCTCTAAGATCTTAATGGCTTTAAGATTTCTTTCATTGTGTTGACAGCTTTCCCTGTATGTATCTTCAGCACCACTAATCCCAAACACACATGTGTAGTCAAACAGAAAGAAGGAAAGAGAGAGACAGAGACAGAGAGACACAGACAGAGACAGAAACAGAGAGATGGAAAGAAAGAGAGATAAGCAGAAGGGATAGAAGAAAAAGAAAAGCTGTTTGACAGTCATTGCAGAACTCGAACCTACTATATTGAGGGAGGGTAGAGTTCTAAGCTTTGTTGACAAATTAAAAAACTGAGAGAACTTCCCTTGGGAAACAAGTACTTTTTAACAAGGGTGGAAATCATGGTAAGCAGAAGTACAACTATATGAATAGGAAGATCTTTCCAAGGATTAAGAATTAAACTGGTTCTATTAATATATTTATTTACTTTTTTTTTTGGAGGGGGAGAGTACCAGGAACCCAACTCAGGACCTCACATTTGCTAGGCAGGCTCTGCAACACTGCGTTGAATCCCCAGCTAATCTTGTTTTAAATGTAGTGATCACAACTGGATTTTTGTATTATTGTTCTTTGTTGTATGATTTCCTTTGTCATGATGTTACTTCATTTAATATTGCTTGTGTTTCCTAGAATGTTTCCTTTTCTCCAACCCTTACTTCTCTGGGAGGAGAGTAGACCTGAAATTTAGGTGGAAATTCAATAATTTATACAAGATTCTTAGTATTTGGGACATAGTAATCATATAATAAATATTAAAATGATTGAATATATATATTATTGTTACTGTTCTCATTATTTTATTAAGATTTTTTATGGTATTCATAATTTTTAAATTATGATTGTTTATTGTGACTTTATGAATTTATTTAGAAATTGCCTATACTTAATTTATTTATTACATTCAGTTTGAGACACAGAATATGATATGTAGCATCTACTTGTGAATATGATGAAATTATCTTAGAAGCACCAAAATTCAGTGAAATTGATCATTTTATTCAAAAATTATTATGTAGTATACTAATTTTAACAACTTGCTTAACATAATAAGCTCCAAGACCAGATGGCCTGGGCTTGAATTTGTCAGTTATTCATTATTTCATTTGTTTACATTTCTAGTATAGCTATTACTAAGGTCTTGTATAGAATACAGGGAAGGAGGAATTACAGAATGTAATTTGTTCAAACAATTTATGAGACTACATAACAGTTGGTCAATAAAATTTGTCAAGATGTTTAATTCTTTTTCATACATATAGTTTCAAAAACAAATAGGGAGATAAAAAATATAAACCTTTGAAGGCTATTCTTTGGTTAATAGCTCCAGTTATAGTGGAATAAAATCCATTAATATTTGCATCTGTATTTAATTGTATTTAATTGTTTATGTTTTGGCAATCTTTCTGAAAATCTCGCAATATGTATTAGCTGCCAAATATTCCACATTTGCCATCACTCTTAGGTATTTTGCTAGTTCTTACATAAACCTGTTTTCTCTTTCTTAACTTCACTTCTTTCTTGTGTATATTAGGTTATCAGTCAATATTCCCAATGTTATGAAGAACACAAGGATCTCAAGTTCAAAAATTTGTTGACAGTCACTATAAGTGGAAAGTTCTACAAAGCAGTTTCATTTTATTCCATTTCCACAATAATCTCTAGAGGTAAAGGGAGAAAAAATATTAAAATATACATAAACTCACACTCACACGCACACATACACACAATAGAGCTATTGAAATTCTCATAGGGTAGACAGATGCAGACACACATGAATAATGCAAAGACACCATCTCTGGAGCAAAATGAACATCAAAAAATGTGGAGTCAGTTGCCCCCAAGGAACAATAAACTGTAGGTAGCCTGAAATATTTAAATTAAATCATGTTCTAATATGCATTATACTTCCTAAGAGAAATAACAGAAGAATTAGCTCTTTTAGTACTCTAGGATACCATTAGTTATGAAACTGAATTTAAAAAAAACATATTTATAACATCATATATTAGGATATGCATATATGTCTATGTATATAAATACAGATATTTTAGTTTTATATTGCTTTCATAACAGATTAGCACCATTTTGGAAGTTTCAAAAATGCACATTGATTATCGCACAAATTTGTAGGACAGAAGTACACTACTAAGCTTAATCTACCTTCAGAGTTTCTTTTGCCATGAAAAGCAACATATTCACACATGGAACATCACAATGTGAAGCTCATAGAGACCCGGATCCTAACTATCATCACAGATATATTGTCTTTTAACTAAAACATATTATCCAAAGTGTAAATTGTATGACAGACACTACTGCGAAATTTTTCCTTAAATTCTTTTAGGGTTAGGATTTACCTAAGTTATATAATTTATTTAATTTGGTGTATATTTGCTCATTTCACTTAATGGTCATGCTGTATCTGCTAAGTACTATTAAAGACAGACCTGCTTCTGTTATAACTAACTTGTCCAATAACATAACATTGAGAATTATTTTAAAATTAGCCTGACTTTGCTCTGCAGCTTTCGGACACCAAAGTTTAGAATTTTTTAACTACTGGCCTTATTCTAAATATATCAACAAACAAACTCACATGCAGAATTTTACCAATTAGTTCAGGCCTAACAATGAATTATTTGGCAAATTAATTTTTGAATATGCAAATAAACAGTAAGGGTATTATATTCAGGGCTTTTTGACTGCGAACACATATAACTATTGTTATTGGCTTAAACATAAACCTATAGAAAAAAGTTGATTATTATTAAAACAGGAACATAAATTCATCAATAAATTGCTATAATGAAATATTTTTAAAAAGTTTTTCTAAAATAGTCAAACTTCATTTCAAGCATATAAAATTCAAAGAAGTTGTGTGTTTTTTTTTTTTTTTTTTTTTTTGTCTTTTTGAGACAGGGTCTCACTATGCAGTTCAGGCTGGCCTTGAGCTCATTTTGTAGCCCAGGCTGGTCTCAAACTCACAAGGATCCTCCTGCCTCAGCCTCCCGAGTGCTGGGATTACAGGCGTGAGCCACCATGCCCGGCTATGTGGTTTGCTGTTTTTACACATTTATTTTCTGCTTTTCAATACATTTATTTTCATAATTTACTTGTTAGCATGTTACAATAGCAGATACACTGAGGAAACCATACACTTATCTTACCAGTTCTGGTAAGTGAGATTATGTCATTCTTATATCACTGAAACATAAATTATTCTTTAATAATGTAGCATAGTCTGTATGTTTTATGTAATATTCATGATTCTGGAAACTTATTGACACAATTAAGGAAAAATGTGCAACTTATCATGTTATTTGTGTTGTTTGATTTTACTCATCTTGGTCCTTGGAAAGAGCTGGGCAAATAGTCTCAAGTTCGTGTACCTGTGTTGTGCACTTGAAATATATAGTCTTCTTAGGCTGTCAGTTTTTACCTCTGTGTCCTTTCAAAAACATAGAAGGGCACTCAGCCTCACATAACTATGAACACAGTCAACCCCTGTCATCCTTGTTACTCACAAAGCAATGATGTTGCTCATGGGAGGCGGTAACATTACTTCTCCTTACACTTTTATCTATCTTGAAGTAAGCAGCTCACAACAAAGAATTATGTTAGGTTCCATTTGCTTGTCAGTTTTGTCACATAGTTTTCCTCCAGCTATATATTTTGTGATTATATTTTTATCATGTTTCCTGATTGTATTAGGGAGTTCTTTCCACAGTGATAGTTTCTGTTTGACATTAATTTTAACCAAGGATGTGAGTTTTGGAACAGATAATAAATATTTGGAAAAGATATAATCCTGATTTTTGAAATACAATTCTCTTATGAGTATAAAGTTCCACGACATAATTCAAAATGAGAAAAAGTCGCACATTGTGGCTATTTGGGGGAATTGGCTTATAAATTTTCAGTACACATTTTAGATAATTAGTGTTGCAGAGATTTTACGAATATACTTCTCTGATCAATTTTTGTATTATACAGTGAACTGGATCAGCTTGTTTTAAGTATATTAGAGTAAACTAAAACTGAGCCAGCTATATAAAAGACTTTAGATAACACAATTTGAATCCAATCGATCAGGAATAATGCTAAGTATCCTAAATACTTTAATTTTGTCAAAACTTAAGGTGTAGCAAGAGTCATTCAATTAAAAGCTTCTAATGAGAAATAATTTTTATGGTTTATCTTGAAATAAAATGGAAATCATTTTAGTAGGTTTTTGTCATGACACGATTTTTAAATATGATGCTATTTGTAATTTAATATGGAAAGATATTTTCATAATTTACCTATATTTGAATGCTACTATATTTAAAAATAAGAACAAGAGTGTCAAAAGGAAAATTCAATTTCATGGGTCAGTAACCACCTATAATTCTATTCTATATAAATAATCATGTTTTATTTATTTATTTCCTTCCATTTTTTTATTCTGTTCATGTCCCTCAAACCCATGCATACAAACCCATGCATACAAACAATATAGAAAGATCATACATTAACGTGATCTTTGCTTCAATGCTGGATATCTTTACATCAGTGGTATGCTTTGTTGGATCTTGTGGCTCAAAATTATTTATGAGGATTATATATAATTAAGACTTTTGTTTGAAAAGCTGAGCTCTAAAATGTCTGTTTTCAGTTTCCTTTTAAATTTTTATTTTTCTAGCAAAGTGAATAATTGTTTGGGCCAATCTATTCAATACAATAACAGTATAAGCAATGAATAAAATGCATGACAGTAAAATGCTTGCTCTTTTCAGTCAGTTTCCTAGAGATACAGATTGAGTAAACACTTTTTTTGCTTCTTATTGTAATAAAGGCAACTGGTTTACATTTTCCAAGCCAAGGCCAACTATTTTCCTGCTTTTTAATTCCTGAAAAATAACACATCATTAATTAATTTATATTATTTTGCTCATGGACTGCCTCTTCAAATTACCAATTAATTTTATTAGTCAGTGCAGCCTTAGCTATAGCAGTAAAGAAAATATAAAAGGAGGTTTATTACTTTCTAATCCTAAGGGGAAACAAATTCCTTCCTTATCATGGATCCTCCATTACTGACATCGCCTAAAATTTGTTGAGAAGAAAAAAGAGCAAGCTAGAAACTTCCCCTCATTTGTTCTATATTTCTATGTCTCTCTGTGTGTCTCTGTCTCTCTGTCTCTCTCTCTCTCTCTCTCTCTCTCTCTCTCTCTCTCTCTCTCTCTCTCTCACACACACACACACACACAAACCTCATGTGCTTTTTCCTGGAAAAGTTCCATTTCACAGCTCTCGGACTTCCTGACCTGCCTATATGCCAAGGGCTGTGAAATTGTCTCTACTTGCGCACCTGCTTCATAATAATAATGCCCTCCTATGGAAGGAAGGGGAAAATGGTAATGAATCTGTAGTTCTAACTAGGACACTTGTGACAGAGAGGATGAGAAGGAAGCAGATTCTTTGTTGGTTAGGGAAGATGAATAGCATATTACATATGCTATTTAAAAAAAAAAACCTTGAATGAGAAAAATTTGTATTTCCTTCATATAGTTGAAAATATTCAAGCAAGAAAAATAGCACCAATATATAAAGATGGTCAACTGAGCTTCTGAAACAATTTTACATATACAAGGTATGATTCTTTGCTCTTGCTCTTGATTTTCTTACTACTATGAAGAGAAGTTTAATAAAGTTTACAGTATGTTTGGGGAGAAAGACAGTGACAAAATATATGAATAGATTTTAATGTTTTTATTATCATCCAAAGTGGAAAACAACAGCAGAACCTAGATATCTTCCATTAGATATATTTGATTTCACTTCTCTCCATTTAAAATTCAACTTTTTCTATGCACCTCCAGATCTTTAATTTGAATCATTGAGTTCTTTTCTCTACTCACAACATACTCTTCATTTGAATGTTTTTATCTGCAACACATTTGTGGTTGCTTTTCAAATATATATTTCTTCTTCCTGGTGCAGATCTTTGAACTTACTTTTCCACTCTATTTAATGGTTATATTATGAAAGGTCATCATTTCTTATTTCCGAATAAAAAGTATTCTAAAAGTTAACACTGTCTCAGTATCTTTTCCAGTGCTCCCTGTTCAAAATGGTACATATGAACGCTACGTTTGGAACAGCCTATGAATACATACATCATTCTAAAAATCAGTTGGCACCCGCCCTCACTGCTCCATTATAAATACCTTACCACCATACAAACCTATTTGTGTCTTACAGCATTCATTGTTGCTCAACTCTGTCTCCTTTTTTCTCAAGCTAACATTTTACTTAAAACATTTATTATCTCTCACAAGTCAAGTAAAAACTGTGTAAAAAATTTTGTTCACAACCTAACACCATGACATCCTCCCCAGTTCAACTAGGGTGATATTGACTTAGTGAATTGGTCATCTAACATGCGTCCTATTTGTCTAAAGCCCTTCAATTGGTTATCATATATTTATCAAGATCTACCTCAAAATGTTTTGAATTTACACAAGAGCCACATTATTTCCTCATAAATTGTGGATCAGAAATTTGGACTTTATTTCTTCAGATGTTTCTACTCAGCATTTATCCAGGTGAAATTCTGTAATGATTTAAGTGAAATTGGATGACCTAAAATGCCTCATTCACAAGTCTGATGATAGTTTCTGATGGTCAGATGAATTTCTCTACTCAAAAGTCAATCCAAGTGGCACGTATGTAGGATTTCTTTATATAGAAATCTCAGGTCAATAAGACAGTCAGAATAGAAGCTTCAAGCTTTCTTGAATTATAGGTTTGGTAATCACTTTAAATCAACTTTGTCTTGTTCTACTGACTAGAGCAAATCACATTGCTACTAGGATTCACAGTAAAATAAATTTCATTTTTTGATAGGGTGTATGGAAAAATTGGAAATATTCATACAAACCAAGAAGGTGAATTTTTTTCTGGGTATCTTCATATTTTTCCATAATATCCCAAAAGGTAAAATAGAAAATTGGACTAACAGCTCTCTGCATTTCAGTTCCTTGCTACCAATCTATTTCAAAATCTTTGCTCCACCCAGTCATTCTTCACATGAACTGTCAGTACTCTAGGCAAAGCATACTGTCTTGCAATTCTGAATCGAGACCAAGAGCCATAGCTTTAGATGTTCTCCTTGTGGGATCCCTTCTGCCACAAAGATACTTTGCTTGAATTTTACAATAGAGTATTTGCTAATTCCAACATATACAATTCAACCTACATCTGTTTCTTTGAAACATGCAAGACTAACCCATCATTTTCCCGATTCTTCAACTTGCTCACGCCCTGCCCACCTTTAAAAATTTAATGAAAAGTTATTTCTCTTTCATTGAGTCTGCCCATTTCACACTGAATATTGGTAAAATTAATTACAACAGCATTTTTCACATTCAACATAATTTGCCTATTTTTTCTTCTAGACTACAAATTTCCCCCAGGAAAGCTAGGCTGCCTTACATTTGAAGCTCACCCCAGGAGCACTTAATAATATTATCAATATTTTTAAAATGTTGACTCAAATTATAGTAAAAGTTGAAAAACAATGCTTCACTTCTGGTCACTGCAGCTGCTAAATATATTCTCTAACTATACAGAAATACAAAATACCAGAGAAAAATTACTGTGTTAGCTTTTATACACAAAGGTGACAATGTCCTGCTGATCACTCTGGTAAAGACTTGTTTCACCACTTTTCTGATCACTCATTCCAATATATAATTAAAGATCTGAAATCATGGTTCCTGGCATCATCAAATGCTCCCTAAAATCCACAAATGAAACATTTACTCAAATCTTGCCACCTCAGTAAAAAATGTGAAAATGAGTTTAATTAAAAATTTTGCTACTTTATAATGCTTTATTTTATAATCCATTTTTATTTTCTTTGTCATCACTAAAAGTCTACTGTATATAAATAATAATTTGATAAATATTATAGCTTTAAACTAAAATACCGACTAAAACTTTGAAGACGTGAAAAATTGTAAATGTCAAAGTTTTACACATGTAATTTCTTCTTAGCATGCTTTTAAACAGAAAATACTAATCAAATTTCATATTTATTTATGTTTCAAGAAGATATTTTTTGTTAGTTTTTTTGTTTTATAGTTTGTTTTGCATTGCAAAGGTTTCATTCAATAAGTGCTCTGTTTTTTTGTGTCTTAAATGAACTTTAACATTATATATACATACATAATGGCTACATGTTTTTCTTTATCCTATATTTTAATTTATTATTGATTACTCAATGACAAGCTTTTATAAGTATTTTAAATTTGTGAATTCATTTATGTGTCATAAAATTTCTTTGAAACATAGATTAGTATTTATATTTTACAGATTTAAAACACTGAAGGACTAAAGATTTGAGTAACCCAACCAACATTCAAAAATTAATATTTTAGATAAGATAGGAATTCAGGATGTATAAGTCTGAGTTTTCTTAATCAGTACATTTCACATAGTGGTTGCATAGTTATTTTAGCACTTGAATACAAAATAGCAATAGAAAGAAGCCTATATTAATCTTATATAATTATTTGAACTGTCACTATATACATAAAAGCCATACACAATACTGTCATTAATACTGCTTGTTTTGGTTTCCTTTAAACACAACTTAGTTCGCTTTCTTAATTATTGTAGCTTTTAAGTTGAATCATTTTCATTCAATCTTCCCTGGTTCTTTTAGGAAAACTATTGAGTATATAAGTATCTTAATAAAAGAGTAAGTTAACTATATAATAAAATTGTTACTGTTTATTTTTGCAATAGTTTTCCATGAGAATTATAGCACTGAAGTTACAGGTAACACAAGAATATTTATTGCTTGGGAAATTATTTTCTTTTGATACTAAGTATCATACTCCAAGTTTGGGTGCTCATTAAAAAAAATCCAGAGAGATCCTTCTAAGATTTTGGAGTTACCCCCCGTATTTCTCCAATCTCACCTTTTATTTTTGCTGTTCCCTTTGTAGAGTCCCTGATTCAGTCTCACAGGACTTATTTTGCCTACATATTACTTGCTTATTTCCACCTGTCACTAGTTTAACAAACAGATGGTATTTCTGAAACAGCGCTAGACACAATTGTGCACATAATTTTTGTCCACTTGATATTCTTCAGTCTTTTTCTTTAAAATCCAGGTTTCCCCTGAATTTCTCTGAAAATGTGTTTAAACTCATGTTTCTAACTCTTCACACTCTTCTAGATGCTACAGGCATTTGTGAGTGTAGTTTTCACCTTATATATTTGCACATTTGTACTCTGCTTTGTTAGCATGTAGAAATAGCGCAGCAGACCATGATTTTCTGCACAGGCTTGAATATTTTTCAAAATTATATATATTTTTATGTCTTCCAGAAATGACCCCCACATGAAGTTCTTTGGTAGTTAAGATGGAGTTTCAACTTGATTGGCTTTGGGATTCCCTAATGGATTGGTGAAGCACAATTCTAGATGTGTCTATGTGGGTCACGGAGGCCTAACCTTGGGATTTATGTCTTGTCCCTTGGTCCTTCCCCTCTGATACACTTATTCAGCTCACTTGATATCTGCCATCAACTTTGCTCCACCATTACCTTTCTACCATGATATTCCTGCTTTAGAGTAAACCTGTCACAGATTGAAACCATAAATTAAATTAAATCTCTCTTCATTTAGGTTGTGGTTATACAGTATTCAACAGTAGAAAAATTACTAAATAGAGACAACTGGTACAAGAGAAATAGAGTCCTTGCTGTAAATATAACAGATACATGTGGTTTAGAAGCCCTTGGAGGAGGACTGAAAATGTTAGAAAACGCAACCTATGGAAGTCCTAGAATGGTATATGCAGTTCTTGATGATCAATTCTAGTCAGATTTCAAAACACTTGCATGCCGCTAGAAATGAAGACTGAAGACAGAAAAGGCCAAGTTCAGAATTCCATTTGGGAACAAAGATTCCACTGATAGTTGTACTAGAGGCCATGTGTGATATGCTCCAGCATAAAATTTTTCTACATTTTGTTTATGTCCTGAAACTGCTAGAGACTGCGACTAAAGACAGAAGACTAATTAATCTAGTAGAGAACTTCAAGACAGCTAACCAGTCAGGCTGATGCATGGTTACTTGCTGGCTGCTTTCAACCAGAATTTTAGTGAGACTCAAGGGGAAAAGACAGAGAAGAAAAATTTGAAAAATGCAAACTTTGGCCCAGAAGAGACTATGTGTAAAGTTGGTGTAAAGAGTTGTGGTTGTCAAAGAAATAGCTTCAATAACAAGAAAACAATATCTTATATGGGATAACAAGAAAAATGTCTTGACAGGATCTCAGAAGTCAGCAAGATTCTACCCATCACAGCCTCAGGGGAATAAAACTTTAAAGCATTTATTTGAGAAGTGAGTTCCTGGGATATATGCTTAGGAAGAACTTTCTAGGGAATTGTTTGTCAAGACTCATTTCATTCTGCTCAGTCATCCATGTTCACAGAAGCCACTGCAGCCATGGTCCAAGAGGGCCTGCTTCTGCTAACAGCGGACTTTAGCACTGTTATCATGATACTGTTTTTACTATTATGCAGAATGCAGGTGTAATAGGGTCTGGGAAAAGTCCTCCTAGCTTTCCAAGGTAGGCCTTGGAGACAAGACAAATAGCTGTTGAAAATATAGTTCATGAAACTCTGATGATGATGCCAAATTTCTACACAGATGACAGGAAGTCAGACATATCAGAACTGTGGAATTTTGGTTGAGGGAAGCTACAGGCCATGGATACAGTCAGCCCAAGAAAGAGGACATGTGAACTACAAAAATGAGGACATAGAGGAAGACCTCCCTGTGTCATTTTAAATTCATTTTTATCATTATGCTCTGCATGCCAGATACAGCACTATAAGACTTGATGCTTTCCATGCTAGGTTTGTCTTACTTTGGTCTGACTATTTCTATACAATATGGAATATTTAATCTGTTCATTGTATCTTGGGAATATTTACCTTGTTTTAGATTTTGATAGACATTCATAGCTAAGTGTTTACCTTCAATCTCAAAAGACATTTTGGACTTTTATAAAATACTGGAACTTTTAAGATTTTGAGGAATTGATTGTTGGATTTCTGGCTGTGTATGGGATAGTTGTGTTAGATTAGATAAAATTATTTTCTCTATTTGGAGTTCAAGTGTAGTTTAAGAACATGTGTTTGGGTAGCAAAGGGGAAAAGGGTGGAATGTGGTGGTCAAAACAGTTTAACTTGATGGTCTTTGAGATGAGTGAAGGACAATGCTAAGTGTGTCTCTGTATGAAATAAAGCACAGCCTTAAGATCTGTGTCTGGTCCCTTGCCTCTTCTATTCTGTTCTTCTGCTTTGCTCTCCTGCTGCCTTGAAGAAAGCAGCCTTGCTCTGTGATAGCTCTGTCTTGGACTTAACCAGCCACGTAGTAAAGCAATGAGCTGAATTAGATCTTTCCCCCTTTAAAGTGTGGGTGGCAGCTATCGTGTTTAGAGATGTAAAAGTGACTAATATAGATTCCCCATTGTGAACTGGCACTGAATGGTAGTAGACTGTATTTGAAATGAGATTAAACTTGGATAAACTAAAAAAAAAAAATTAAAATAACTTAGAGTCCATGATGCAGAAAAGTAAGACAGAAATTCAAGGGGAGAGAAAATAGTCAAAACTCAAAACATACAAGAAGATTAAGTAAAAAAGAATAAATTACACAATAAGGACAAATAAATTGTCAATAGCCTCAGTTATGAAGGATTAATCATGAACTATGAAAATATTTCTACCTTGCAAGATAATTAGTTTTATAATTTTAGGACTGTCACTCTTATTTAAATAAATAAAAAATCACTTTAGCATCCCAAAAGGACACTGATTTCAAAAGTATAAAGGGAGGGGGTGTCATCCTGTGTAAAAAGAGCAGAATGTTTTTACTCTTCTCAAAGAAATATTGTGTTCTTTTAAAAGTACTTGAATGCACTTCTGAGCTTAATAAATTTATGCGGCTCCAAAGTCAAACAAAGATATACTCAAAATTTAATTTAGGGGCTAATTTAATAACTCAGCATGTCATCCTTACTCTTACAGATTTACATCATCATCAAAACCCCTTAGGACACTTTATAATCAAGTAAACTAAATTTAGGAATTATTTAAAACATCTAAGACGTCTGAATGAGTCTGTCATCTTTAGATCATTTTATATTTCCTACAGTGTTTATGTAAACTCTGTTATTTCATGTTTTATTAATAAAGGAACACATATAAAGCAATTTGAGAATACAATATTAAAATTTAAAATGAAGTATTGATAATTACTGAATGATTTAAAATAATTTATTATTTAAAAGTTGTTACTTGGGTAAAATAAGCAATGTATCTTCAAATTAGCTTTATTCTTCATATCTATCTAATACAAGTATATAGAAATACTTAATTACTTAAGGTTAAAACCTGAAAATATGCTAATAAAATCAAATTTACCATACTGAAAAATTATGATTGTCCTTCTAATCTTATCCTTGACCTCTTTATCCTGGCAATGGAACCATAAATCTCCAAGGTTTTATCTGCAATAATCATATCCTAATGTCATTATTTCATTTTTTAAAAATTTTAATTAATTTTTTTAGCACTAAGACTCTCAAAATGGACTGTACCAAACCAGACTATGACATCCATTATATATAATGAATTCTAAATCTTTCTATACCACTTTGGTCAGGCTGCATTTATAAGATTTGAACACAAAGACTTGATAGAAAAAAAACACCTCAGCATGGACTCGTATTTTTTTTAATGACTTGACCACTGATTTTTCAAGCATCTTGCTTAGTATGTCAATTCTGACTAATCCTTCAAACTCTATAAATTAAAGCCCTAAAATATTTTCTTCAGTTCTCACATTTTTAGAAGTTTTTTCCATCTCTCTTTATTATAATGCCTATTTGCTATAACAAATAGACTTATTTCTTCTCATAAAACAGTCTTTAGCTGAGTTGTTTAGCTCTATACTATGTTTTGAAGTTATTTTTATAATGATCCTGGTTCTTTCGTAAAAATTTCAGTGTAAGTGTATGTTTTCTTAAATATATTGCATTTCATTGAATTAAATTTATGTCATTGTCTCAAAGTTGATTTTTCAGTATATTCAATTTGATTTTAATCAGTTTTGCTTTCAATATTTAGATCTTTTTTTCTTGGATACTTGACAACTGTTGATTAGATATAAGTAATTTTGCATAAAGGTTTGTAGGAGCTTTGAGTTATGTTATTGTCCTTTCCAAATTTCAACCAGACAGAGAAATATTTCAATGTGTTTGAGATTAAGTAACCTGGATTTTGCTTTGCAATTTGTAAAACTCTATCTACTACTGTTTACTTCTTGCTATTATGATGCCAGCTATCTCTCCAAGATTTCAACAGAGAACATGAGATGTTTAGATTTTCCCTCTTGTTCAGCAGGTCTTTAAGTCCAATTTTTGCTGCCTCAGTGTAGAGAAATTACTCAGCACTCAACTTTGTATTTCAGACTCTTTTTCTTGAATATTTGTCTTGTTTCTTTGAAGACCTACAGAAATCAGCAGATTCTGTGGAATCAGTGAACCTACCATTGAGGCAAGTTGTTCTCAGAGATGGCTCAGAGAGTAACTTCACACATTCATTGTCACAAAATTCTTTAGGAGGGAGGAAGTAAAAACGATATTCCAGCCTAGGAGAAAACAAATAGTTAAATAACTGTTCTTTAATCATTGTACTTAAATTTTCTGTGAATTTTAAGCCCAGGTGTAAAATGAGTGCACTTCTGAATGTGTCTGGAGGGTCATGGAGGCAACTATATCTGGTCCCTGGCTGTTTTCTCTCTGACATCCTCTGTGGTCTGCTTCTCTGCTGCTATGAACTGAGGTTTATTCCACCACATCCTTCCTGGTTTGAAGTTTGTGAGTGTCAAATTGAGTAGGAAACACTCAACTAAATTGGTTCAGCATAGTGCTAGGTGTGGTTATTGGGATTTGCTGCAGACACATGACCCACCCTGGAGGGGTGCCTTTAGTGGCATCAACCAATAGTCTTGTAGCTTGAATGGAATAAAAGAGAAATGAAGAAGGAAGGCTGAATTTTGATTCTTCAGAGGGCCTGTAGTCTTCACTTTCAAATTGGATGTAGTTTCCTGTCTTTCAGTGGAGACCCTTTAGTTTTCCAATATAGATGGTTTGGACCCCTGATATGGACACACAAGGACCACTACAGTGAGTTTCCCGCTTTCAAAACTTGACTAGACCATTCAGATCCCCAGAATTCAGACAGACATTTTGCACTCTTCCAAACCTGATTCTTTAGGCAGCCGTTGAAAACCTAACTTGTAAATCCTTATATAATCCTATGACCTGAATTGTGTCTGTTTTCCTAGAGAGCACTGATTGATATAGAGCTAGTAAACAATGGATGAACCTCTCCGAAAATTGGCACAAAATTAAACCTTTCTTCCTTTAAATTTTATGTGCATTATTTTGTATAGTGGTGAAGCTAACTAGTTCAACTAGAAACAAAATACTAAAGAAAGCATATACATCTCATCCTATATCCAGATAGAAAGTGAATTTTCACTTGCAGTCTTCAGTTTCATTGAAGTCCCTTAAATTGGTCCTCTAGAAATGAAGATTGGGTTCTTGACCACTGTGAACCAGAAATTAACCCATTAATATACTCATTATTGGGTAGAATAGATGTGTAAATTGTAAATATACACAAAAAGAATTTCTACCCTATAGTCTCAGATATTAATTCTCATAGAAAACTAATGGCCAGACTATGTTTTGAGTTACATGGTCTAAAAGACTAATCAAACATAAATGAATCATAATAGAAAAAACTTATCCCATATGGCTCATTGGTCCCTACTTATAAACCAGAAACAAAGTTCAATAGATGTCATTCCATTACTCTTCATTCTTCTAAAATTTCTTTTGGTTAGTGGGAAAACTGGGTTTGCTTTGCAATGTGAGCCTGTCTCAATTTAGAAATTGACCCTCATGCAGTGCGTACACTTACTGTTGAAACACAGCATGTTGAATGTCATGGAGTTCGTGTCAGATCAGAGCTGGTGATAGTCCTCACTTGAGTATTAGTAGAACTGTGGTTGGCTTCACACTGGTTAAACATATAAACGGTGATGAGATGAAAAATGTAATGATGATGCTATTATATAAAACATTCAAATTTAGCCAGTAGGGGTAATGTATGCTTTTGTTGGCCTTGAAGAAGCAAAATGCTATGATGTGGAGTGGGACACACAGTAAGTGTATTCGAGTTCTCCAGAAAATGACTCTCTCTCTCTCTCTCCCTCTGTATATATGATCATATGTCACATATATGTCTATATGTGTGTATAACAGACTGATTATTATAAATAAATGATTTTCATAATTATAGATGCAGGCAAATACAAAGTAAGGAAAACAAAATAGGCAAGAAGGAGGAAAGCTCATACTCCAATTCAAATCCAAAGTGTATCAGCCCAGCAGAATTCCTTTTTTCTTGGAGAAATCAGTTTTTATTTTATTTGAACCTTCACGTGAGTTAATCAAGTACATTCAATTAGGGAGATTAATCAGGTTTATTCACAGTCCACTCATACAATCGTCAACTTCATTCACAAATGCTTTCAAAGAGCTCTTCAGAATAGTATTTTACCAAATATCTGGGCACTATAGTAGAGTCAAATTTACACAAAAAGATTGACCATTATGTTTGAGAAGTATGATCAATCTATATAAGCTAAGTAAGGGCCTCAGTATCATAACTTCTTTGAATTAAATTCTGCTAGCAATTACGGGAAACTGAAAGAAAAACTTGAACCTTAGAAAAGATCACAGCCTTATAGTAGCATATAGTAGCATATAGTAACCTAAACTTTACTGAACTCTGAACGAAGAACATAGTTAAGGTAACTCAAGACCCGTAATTGTAGAAGTACTAATAAGTATGTGATGTATAGGTTTTGCATATTTCTCCCAGTTTTAAGTGTTGTTTTTCCACTTGCTTGCTTATTTTGCTGTGTAAAGACTATTTTACTTTTATACAATCCCATATGTCTATTTTTGTTTTGGTTACCTGGGTTTCTGAGGTCCTATACAAAAAAACCATTGCCTGGGATGATGTCATGAAGCTTTTTATTCTAAAAGTTTCATAATACTTAGTCTTCTGTTTAAATGTTGTCACATTTAGCTGATTTTTGTGACTAATGAGGAATATAGATCTACTTTTATCTTTCTGCATATGGATATTGTTACCCCAGAAGTACTTATTGGAAAATTGTCCTTTCCGCAACATATGTTCTTGGCACCTTTGACAAATGATTTCATAGAAGTTTTATCACAGTGCCATGTGAAGAATCCCTGAGATGAGGAATCAGGAATTAAGCTCTTCAAAGACATGAAGTTCACATGTTCCAAGTAGAAGTTAAATTTCTTACAATTTTCTAGAGAAAATAAGTCATTATGTACAATGTAAACATAAGTGTCCCTGAATGGTAATTGCTTTTTGGACATGCAATTCTTATTCCATTTTCTCGTGGAAGATTTTATGCATGATAATGTTCCATTCAGTAGTTAGCATATAGTAACAGTGGACATTCAATACACTGAATGACTAATTCCTGTTTTAATATTCTTCCTCTTTTTCCTCTTCCTTTTCCTATTCTTTTTACTCTTTCTTCTTCTGGTCTTCTTACTGTTTCTCCTCTTTCTTTCTAGCATTTCAGACTGAACCTAGGGCCTTTAAACTGAACTACATCTCTAGCTATTTTTATTTGTTTATTTATTTTATTTTGAGACAAGGCCTTAGTAAGCCCCTATGTTGTATAAATTTTGCAGAGTGAACTTGGAACTTGCAATCATCCTGTCTCAGTCTCCCAGTATGCTAGCTAGGATCACAGGCATGTATCACCATGCCAAGTTTCATTTTCTTTATTGTATATTTCATTAGATTTCCTTGCAATATAAAAATCAATGACTGTCCTCTACAGGATATTTGGCATTTGTGGAGACATTTTTCAAAGTTTTAACTGGATAAGTGCTACTGTCATGCACTGAGGAACAGGAATGTTTCTAGGCAACCTGTAACAAATAAGAACCTTCTAAAACAAAATTTACTCTGAAACATCATCAGAAGTAGGAAGCTACTTTATACAAAGAAAGAAAACTGTGAAGTTGTTTCACTGATCACAAACAATAAGCAGGAAAAACAGTTATTAGATGATGATGAAAGAACATGTGCTTTTAACAGGAATTCTTTTCTTGACTTAAATAGTTTCCTCTCAAAACTGCTTGGTCTCTGTAAGTCCCTGAATCTGCTCTGCTGAAGACATAACATTTCAAAAGGGAAGTTAAGTGTAAGGAAGATGAGATGCAGTGGAAATCAGGTATACATTGGCAAATCCTCTAATTCTAGAATGACAAAACAGTTCTGATTGCTCTGATGAGAGATTAATTGAAAATGATTTGGGTAGAAAAATAAGATAATTTATTGATGTGAATATGGTAATATGAATAAGTTGGTATTCACAGCAAGAATTTGAGTGCTGTGGCTTTTATCCTGAAAGTTTCACATTAAAACATGAATCTAAAATGTTAAATGACTTATAATGCAGTAGGAACTCATGAGTACCTGGCACAGACAAGTTTTTCTAAAGGGTCTTTTCAGGGATTCCAAATAAAATTAGACTTAGTAGTATCAAAGCTAGAGTTTGATTAGAAATATAAGTAGCTCAAACCAAATTCTTTGATTTTAAATAGTTGTGTAGTATTACACATGATGAAGCACTTCTATTTAGCTATAGTCATGATACATAAGATAAATTCCAATGTTAGTATTTTTTGGTTATTCAAGGACAGGTTGCAAAATATAGATTTAAGGAGGCATTTCTTTATCATTTCTTCTTTTGGAAGAAGAAATATCCTGATACCTAATATTTCATTTGAAACGTATACTGCCACACTTTTCACACTAAACTGAAGATATGAAAAAGAGACGAGATATTATGTTGCTTGTTACTTTATCCCTATAACTAGGCAAAGTCTCTTGCACATAGTGAATCTTCAGTAAATACTCACATGGAAAACAATGGTCATTTCCATTCTGCATAAAACTGTAAAGACTTGCCTACCTGCAACTGAGTATCTACTTCATACTTAACGTTTTTATAGATAGATGCCTTTAAGTAGCTTTACTTATTTATTTGTTTGAATTTCACTTACTATAGCCTTAGCAATGATTGATAGTGCTTGGTAATTTTTGCTTTAAGTCAAAACAAAGATGGCAGATGACAGTGTGATTAACTTCTGTTTGTTCTTGCTGGATGTATATAATTTTTATCAAAGTATGAAAAACAGATTTCTAACAATAGCTTTTCAAGTGAAATACACATTTTTGTTCTTTATTATTTAGATTGCCATGCAACTGTCTAAATCATGATTATGAATATGAGAAGAGAATCCTAATATGATACTGGGGACAGTGATATTGCCAGTGTAGCAATCTTTCACAAACTATTTCAACCACAACATTTCAGTACATGGGAATTCAGTACAAACATCAGAATTATATACTATTCTAAGACCCTCTAAAGACTTAATGGATAAGTCCTTACAGTGATTAATTGCTCTATGAAATACAGTAGGGAAAAACAAGTTGTAACTGATGTCACATCATTTATTGTAGACATGCCTAGATGTGTGTGTGTGTGTGTGTGTGTGTGTGCATGTGTAAAATGAAGGAAAAAGAATAAATGCATAGCTGAAATTATCACCTCCAAAAATTAGAAAAAGAGAAAAAAAGAGGGAAAAATACATTGCAATTTCACTTTTTTCCTTATTCTCTCATTTTGGAAAGGATTTTCAAGGCTGTTAAATCAGTTTCAGGAGTATTATAATTTTCTTCATTGATCAGAATTAAATACTATATTTTTTCCTAACATCCTAGTTGGAAGGAAAGACCAGCCAGTTTAACACTGTAATTGAACAACAGTGAACTGATTAGTTCAGTCCAGTGACATGATCACCATGTGACACATTGGAAGTCCAAAAGGCAGACATGATATTCAGGTTTCATGAGATGTTTCAAAATATTATATCAGAACTGAGATGGCACAATTTTCCCACTATCCAAAAATGACAAAATGTATGAATATCAGGAGTATTTTTCCCAGAGTAGGACTGAAGCCTTTGAAAGATGCTCAAGAATCTTAAGAGTCTTAAATCTGGGGTTTTAGAGTTTATCTGAAATCCAGAGAAAGCAAATGAGTTGGAATAGTGAAGTTTAAGTGCACCACACATTGTCCTCCTTTTTAATTTGACATCTTGGAACCATTTCACTGCATATCATATTTAGAACAAAAAGAGATGGAGGGCAGGAATATTTCTTTGTAAACTAGATAAACAGATTAAGAAGCATTATCGCTTATAGCTCCTCTTATGTTATAAAGCTCTTTAGAATGTTTTGAAACAAACTATGGTATATAACTTTATTAATATAAATTTAACATGCTAAAATTGGTTAAACTTATTGGTGACTTACAAGACAGTAATGCTTAGAGCTAAGGTCTAAAACACAAATGTGTAAATGAGAGAAGATTCAAAGGTTACTCTAAAAAAGAATGATACAATTTGAAAAATTAGATCTCTATAAATTGGGCACAATGACTTGAAATCTGAGTGCAGCAACTTAAAAGAAAATTCTCTGTATATAAAATGAAGTTAAATAAGGAATTATGAAGGTAAAGGAACCTCTTTTGAGCTACAATGGGCTTTGGGCCAGTATGAAGGGAATTCAAGAGAGTTTCTTAGGCATGAAAGCAGGCAAAAGAGAAACAACCCTTATTAAAAGTGTCAGGTAACTTTAAGTAGTACAGCTTTGACCTTGGAATGTAGCAGATATACTTGGGAAGACAGCCAGAATAACCATCATATAAGCAGCCAACACAGCAAAAGAATGGATTTAACTTTAGCTGAAGTAGGATGCCAAGGTGCACACAGTAAGGAAAATTTGAACCCAGTTTGATGTGTGCAGTTTAGTCAGCCTGAAAAACATAAGGTAATTCTGCATTTCTAAGTACTTTGCATTTCTCAAAGTAGAACAGTTTTGTTCTTTAAGTGTCTTGTGATGGAAAAATATTGAATTAAATATAATAGAGAAAATTCTCCAATCTCATTGAAAGATTCCTACCTAGTATTATTATTATTTCTGGTGCTGGGAGGCGGATAAATCCAAGGCCTTGTGCATGCTAAGTATATATGCCATTACTAAGTGACATCCTATAGATGACTCTGTGTGGTAGGTGAAGTAAGATTTATTACATTTAATCAGAAATTCATAAAAAATATTGTGTGTATGTCCTAGGGAAATGATGTTTAGAGTAATGAGGGATTATGCTAAAATCTCCAATACTATTACTAACAAATACATGATGAAAAACATCTGAAAATCTCAGCTTCAGTTTATAGTCACCAAATTTAAATCTATTCATTTATGAGTCATTGATCTGTGGAAAATCTCACATGAGGACCATTTATTAAATGAGACTATTTCAGCAATAGCTTTCTTCCTTTCTATATCATTGATGTGGTCAAATACACACATTGCTAGATCCAGTGGGAAACTGTCGTATTGTGTCCAGAATGGAGCCAGGGAACTGCATTTGTGTATCTTGTTTCCATCTGCTTTGCCACGAACTCAGGGTTAATTGCATCCTTGACATTGTTGTTGAACTTAGTGAAGAAAGCCCCTAATTTTCTAACTCTATTTATGATCTGATCTTCGTTAATTTGCACATGATTTGTGTTTACCTGTTTTCTGCGGAGGACCACCACATTGCCCTCCCTCAGGCCCAAGTGAGATTGTGTTTACTTAGTAGAAGTGCAGGCTGTATACAGGTAACTTCTCTAAACTGGCTTTCAGTTTAATTAGTGAGTCCGGCCGAGGATGCATACGCATCTTCGAGAAAGCAGGTAGCTGATAATGAACAAATATGGTTTATTATCTATGGCAATGGTTGAGCTCAAATAGAAGAGCTGGGATACTCTGGGGCTAAGGTAGGAGACAAAATCTCTCTGCTGAGGGCTAAATGACTCCAGAGGAAAGTTCCTACCAAGAGTTGATTACAAAGCAAGTTATTAGTTATCTGTGACCTAAATCTGGCTGTTCCTGTCCATGCAGCAAGAATGATATTTTTCCCTCTGTAACAAACCTCGGCCACCTTGCCACTTGACTTGCACATCCAGTTGCAATCCCTCACCATTTCCTCAATAAATAAATACCAAGGTTCTGGATGGCTCATGACCTTTTGTTTCCCCAAGAACCGTTAACCATCCCAGATCCCTGATTTATTTCTTGATCATTCATCCTGCTGTATGTTGTAACTCCAGGCAGTAGACTGCAACCCACTGCAGGAGTCTCTAATATTTTTCATGTGTTAAAATGTAATACTATCAATTTGTGCATATATGTGCATGCACACGTGTGTGTATGCTGAACTCAGAACTTGATGCATAGTATTACATAGTGCTATCTAGCTACAATCTCTGGTTACTTTTTATTTTTTGACATGAGTTTTCACTAAGTCGCTCAGACTGGCCTTCAACCCATAATCCTCCTACCTCAGTTGCCCAAGTAGCTAGGATTACAGGTGTGCACCATGACACTCAGTTTAAGATGTTTTTATAAAGTCACAAAAACCTAAGATAGGTAAACAGGGCACCAGAGCCCTTAGAGTTGCATCCAGGATGCCATTGCTAGGACGAGGGAGTGGTGACATTGCTCAGAGGTTGTACTGGTGCTGATGCAGTGATGATGTGTGATAGTGATGTTGACTAGCACTACCTCCCCCGAGTGAACCTTGAACAAATGAAGATAGATGTTGTACACATTACAGTAATGGGTATTACTTTTCCTCTGACATCATGTGGGAGGGAGAGGTTAGGTCCCCAGTGCAGGATTTAAATCTAAAAGGCATCGAACCACCAGGCTTAGGTGTCAATAGCGCTATGTTGCTAGGGCTGCTATACTTTGAGAATTCCTTTTGTAGACCCTGCTGTTGGTAAGTGTTAACTGGTTTAAATAATGGCAAGTGGTAGGCCCATCGGTTTTAAGCTGCTGTAATTTTCTTAAAACAATGCAGATAACTTTTAATATGTTCAAGGTTTTGTCGTTTAAAACATTTCGACTAATTCTTGAATACTTGAGCTGGTTGATATTTCTTGTACAACGTTTCATCTTTGCAATCTATAAGTAAAATAAATTTTCTTAGTTTTAATCAGTGATTTACTCTGGCTCTCAAGCAATTGCCTTTTTCAGGAGGTAAGTGAATTTGTTACAATCCGCTCTTCTGTCTACATAAAAAAAAAATTCTTGTTTGGGCCAGGAATTTAGCTCAGTGGCATAAAAAATTCTTGTTTACCAACTAATAGAAACACTGCAATCATTCAAACATGTTTTACATAGCCTTCACCAAGTACCAGTGAAACATTCTTATTTGTTTTATTCATTGTTCTCTAAATACAATAATGCAAAGATCAATATTTAAGAACAGGCAGTATTGTCAGAAACATATCACAGCAACAGAGATTCTGCAGATTATAATCTTTTAATATGTGGTTTTAAAATTGAAATCAGGATGTATTGGAGAATGAACAAGATGGATGTGATAATTTTCACCTAGGTATTTTATGAAAGTATCAGTTTCATTATAGGCAGATTGTAGGCCCACTTGGGGATACAGCATTGCGTTTGGCTAGGGAAAATTTAAACTGCAGTCCCTCTTATTCTAGAGTACCAGTTGGCCTAGGAACACGACACCTGTGGCACTGAGGTAGAAGAAAACCTGGTATCACTACAAGTTTTTTTTCTATTTGTTCGACTGATAGAAAACATTTTTTAGAACTACAGTATATTTATTTTCCTTCTGTTTGTTTATTTATAGATTTACTTATTTATTTTGGTACATGTAGCTACATTTCAGTAAGTTGAATTATATAATTTTTAAGATGTGCATGCTTTTTAAAATCTATTTTATGCTTCCATTTCCTTTGGACCATATTTTCAGTAATTGTTTCAGCTATTCTCTGCAGTTATTTACTTGTGTTACCACAGAGTTCAAAGTATTTACGTGATTAAATGAGTGGTCCCATGAGGGACAGAAAAACTGAAACAGCTGTGCTGCTTCATTACACTTCCAATCAAATAGTGAGGGGAAAAATAATGTGAAACAAAGGATAAGAGCTTACTTTAGTGAAACTATCAAATCAACTTAAAATAAGCACATCCTAAAGGCAACAAAATCTAAAATATCTGCAGCATTCTCTATTATTGAATAGGTATATGATTTTAAAACTTGTTTCTTAAATAAATGTTAATTCTCACTGGATATTTCTTACATTGGAGCAAATACTAGTTAAAATGTATCTCCTACTTTCTTTTTAAATGTATTTAAATGTCAGACATATGCCAATTGTGAAATCATATTTTATATTTGTAACACACATTTACTGAGAATTGTTACATTTCAAAGAATTGGGATTTATAATGTAAAAACTAATAGTAATTAAGCATTTAATAGTTTAAAAGATTTATCCAAAATATCCTCTAATTCTAAATCCCTCAGGGTAAATTATGCTAATTTTAAAGATAAAGAAATTGATTATCAGGTTATTTATAAATTACTTTTCCAGAGCACATTAAGGAATTAGTAAACACAAGATTCAAACCTATGCCTGGCAATGTAGAATTTTGCTCTTAGCTAGCAAGCAAGACACATATGTTAAGTGATGGGTCCAAAATATTATATCGCACAAGTCATAAAAACAGTGTCCAAGAGCCTCCAGAGAACAATCAGCTTCAGTAGAGCTTGTTTCCAGAGAGGTAAAAATAGAGTAAGATGAATGAGCACTGTGTTGCCAGAAAAAAGAAATATATGAAAACACTCTAGGCAGGAAAAACACAACATTTCTGTATGCAAAACCACAGGAAACGACTGGGCTTGATTAGGAAAAACGGGGGATTACAAGGGAAGAGCGCTGTGCTTGGCACTGAGTGGGTGTGGAGGAGGCAGCCAGGGGTGCAGTCACTTCTGTGAGGAAGGAGCTGTGATTTTCTGTAAGATTTTTTTTTCTCATATCCTAAACATTAAATGCCATGAAAGCAGAGACCGTTTCTCTATAATTTTCTCAATTTTCAGGCTCTATTGCAATACTTCTACTCTTCAAAAAACAGATATTATATGAATGAATGAATAAATGAAAAATCCAATGACATATATATGTATATAGATAAATTGGAATTAGATTGTGTAGTGTCGGGAAGATTCTTTGTGTGTTGAGGAAGGAGAGAGACAAGATGAATTTTTTAGAAACAACTTAGATTAATTTTGGAGATAGCCTTTCATGAAGATAAATGATAATTCATTCATAAAGTATATGTAATTCTTTCATAAAGTATAGCACTTATGTGGCTGGTATGTTATGCAAGTCTGAAGAACTCATGAAAATTCTCTATTTCCCCCTCAGTAAAATGAGAGGAAAAAGTAAAGTAAAATAAAATAAAATAAAAGGAGATTATGCTGGTATATGTTGCAAAACTTTGTCCAGCATGTGTGCAGCATGTACCTCTGTTATGAACTTAATTCATTCCACCGTTTTGGAACAGATGACCACATTTTTGTTTATGTGGGAAAGGTGGCTGTGGTCACCTGGTTTGTCACCTGAGGTTTCTGCAAACAGAAATACAATTTTGCCAAATGCTTTTCTTCATGAACCAAATTATTTTTTGCAAACAACAGTGTTTGTGAACTGAGGTACCACCAAATGTTATAGGATTTCCTGTGTTGAGATGACCAAACTGGCAAGGCTTGCATCATAGAACATTCATCTCTGGAGTCTAGAGAGTGTGAAAAGGTGAATCAGTTAATTTATTATAAACATAACAAAAGAAATTTCAGATTTATTATGTTTGCCTTATTCTCAGAATCTAAATAAAAAGCTTTTGATAAAGTGAAAGGATGAGCTGTGTGCTTTGGACAAATTTTAGAAAAACATTTTCCCATATGTAGTATCACATGTTAAAGGTTGTCAAAAATAGAATTCCTAGTCTGAGCTATAACTTCCTTATTCCATCAGTTTACTGATAGATTTCTTTAAAGCCCTAGTTCATCTAAAAGGCAAACTCACCCCATTTCAGTTCATGATTCTTTTAATAGCTAGGAATAGCTTTTAAGTAGCTATGGAAACTAAGGCAACAGAGAAATTAACAGAGGGAGAATTTAAAATGGTTTCAAGTATGGGAGTTGTAAGATCATACTTTTTAGGATTCAAAACATGAGTTATTTTCCCCCAAGAAATCCTTTCCAGTGAAAATAATTTGAAAGTTAAATCCTGTCTCCTCAATATCTTAGAAAAAATAAACTAATGGATAAATTGATAAGCTACTTTATGGCATGCAGAATACTTATTGTATTATCTTCAAAATAATCTGTCAGTGGGCAGGTTTTGTGTTGTGGCTTAGACCTAAAAGGATTGCAAGGATCTCCTGTGTTTGGAAGTATCTGGATCATGAAGGCACGTGCTTCTGAGTGGGTTCTCATGGATTAGCTCAGCAGCTATACCTGAAGAGTCCAGGTCCCGAGAGCATGACACGAAAAGTGTGCCACACTCTCCAGCTCCTCCAGGCCCTTTCTGCCCCTGGTCACTGTGACATGGGGAACTTAACTCGAACAGGCCCTTCTGCAATGCCGTTTCTGTCTTGGAAAAGCTGGTGTTGGACTTAAAATGTGAGCCAAACTAAACCTCTTGTCCTTTACATTGTAGGTATTGGGTATTTTGCCTCAGCATCAAGGCAAACAATTCAGATGTTCTGTATTCATTTTTGGAAGGTACAAAATATTTAATGAAAAGGAATGATAAGTATCAAGTGAGTTACAAACTCGTAACAATATTTAGAAATAAACACCAAATTTGCAATTTATCTCAAAAGACTGAAATACCATTTTAACTCCAACTTCCACTTATCATCAATACATGTTTAAATATTGATATTTGACTAGAATTATGATACATACGTACAGTGTGAAGCCTCTGGCATTGCTCACACAGCCAGCAGCTGGAGTTCTGACTTGATGCATCTCCACAGCTGTTTTCATAATTATTGAAGCCAGACTCTTTTTTCCTCTTCTGCTTTTCTTGGAAACTGTTGATATTATGCTATCTTTTCTGTAAAAGCTGCTGTGCATCCTTCCATAAATAATGCATTTATGGTGAATCTTCAACTTAACTTTCTGGTTTCTATCTTCCTTCCTCGCTGACACCTAGTGGTGTTTTACTTATTTCCATTTTGATTTCTGAGAAGGAATCTGTACCATGCTGATAAAATCCTCAAGACAATGATTACTCCCTAATGTCTATTTTTACCTCATTAATATATTAAGCAAACAATTTCTTACATGCAGTAAGCAAAATGATTTTGCCCTTATTTTTCCTTTTATAAACATGAACCTCTAAGAACTGATTTCTTGTATTCCCTTCAACTTTGTATCATATATTGGGAACAATAAAACTGACCAATTTTTTAGCACATGTATACACAGCTAGTTACTGTCACCATGTCACCATGGGCCACTATGAAAGGTTAGCATAATGGGGCTACCGAGGGCTGAGATGAACAGAATGGCATGGGAAGAGAACCATATTTGATCGGCCTCAAATAAAATGATAGTTGTAATGCCCGCTTTAGCACATAGTGGGATGGACACACAGTGGAGAAAATTAATATTGCATTATTTCCCAGGAGCTAAGGAATCGTTGATGGAGTGGTGTGATGATTTAAATGCAAAAAAACATTCTTACTGTGATTAAATGAATCTACTACTACTGTTTACTCTATTTCTCTTGTGATGGAGCAGATAATGTAATTTTTTAGTAGAAAGCAGTGGTTTCAATAGGACCACTACTACTGAGCGATGAGAATAAAGATAAGGAAGGCATTTTTACATAAAAGCTTATAAGAAGCAACCTGTAATGAAAGAAATATGTTATCTACAAAAACTGTCAAACACTTTCAAGGCAAAAATAATTTTCCTTGATCATTTAATATTTGCTGGATAGTGTGTTCAGCTCTTTATGTACACTTGATGTAGTAGTGTTCATAACAAATGTGTATAGTATTATACAACATTTTTAATTTATAAATAAACAAGTGGAATGAGACAGAGTACACAAACATTCCCATTTCATCTGCGTTATTAATGAACTCAGCCTTCAGTTCCAATGGCAAGAATAATACATTTTAAAGAAGGTAATTCCCAGAAAACAACCAAAGCAACAACTTCATTATTTTCAGTTTTGTTCTTGTTTATCATACAAAAAGTGATATTTAGCAAACAGCACAAAAGGAGTTGACAAATAAGAATCTCATTGAACTCAGATTATCTGTGCCTAGATTTATAAATGAAAATATTCCAATTTTGTGCAGGAACATAGACAAACCATGTTATCATGGCAGACAGGACAATCATTTGAAAACACTTACTCTGTTTTATTACCAGTAAACTCCTTGCTCAACTTTCTTTGTGAGCTTATTTTTCATTTAGTCATGTCTTAGTTACTTTAGTTGTTGTTGAGACAAAATAGCTGAGACCCAAAGCTAAAGGAAGAAAGATTTATTTTGGCTTGGTCTGTAATTGGCTCCAAAGCACAATGACATGGCAAAGGAATGTCACAGAGAAAAAATAGTTTACGGCAGGCAGAAGGCAGAGAAAGACAAGCAGATGCAGCAATTATAAGCAACAAGTGACAAACAACACACTAGCCCTCTTTACATCCCTTAAATCTTATCCAGAATACCCACACTTAAGGAGCATAGCACTCATATCCCGGTTTAGGCACCTTAATCCTACCCAGAACTATGACCAACCAATCAGGGGACTAATTTAATAATCACACTCTAGGCCCTGCCTTCTCTGAAAAGCTGGACCCATGACTGTGTGAGGCTTTGGGGAGACATCTAGACAAAAGCCATAACAAGCCATAATCACTATTATTTGTATTTTCAGATCATATATTACATGTTTGCTTTGATGATAACTACAGTCATATTTATGACTGAACTTTGCTTTCATCAAGAATTTAGTTTTTTGAGGCTTTTATTATGAGGATCTAAAAATGCCTGCAGAGGCATCAATTTTCGTAAAATTTTAGCTACCTGACATATTAAGTACTTGGAAAATGTATATGTATCAATTACATCATCTAGCTATTAATTCTAAAAGCAGTATCTTATGACTTTTCAAGTGATATTACAATAGAACACTTTAAATGAAACTACATCAGAAAATATCTATAAATATTCTTGAATGCTAGCATCAAGTAGTACAACACACTTTTCTATTCTACCTGAGCTGTTAAATTGTGTGTTTTTCTCTGTTATTTGCAGAGTAAAAATATAGTATGAATTATTTTCCTAGAATTCTCTAATTCTTACTGCATATAATGAAACCCACATAATTATTAAAATCAAATAGCATTTTATTTAATTATCAACTATATTCTTTTGAGATATACAAGATCCTAATATAATGGTCTCAGCATCTATTAAATACTGTTGTAATAATCCTATGTAAATAATAACTACAAGCTATTGAAAGCTTAAACCAATGAGTTCTTTTAAATTTATATGTGTATAGGCTTTGTGGGAGTCCTCTGTTCTCAGCTAACTTAATGATACACTTGTGATTGGCGGTGTATAACTAGCAGTCTTTGCCTTGACTAATTTCTAACAGGTCTGTGGCTTCAGTCAAGATCCCCTGGCTCTCTTTCATTTGGTCTGTCTTTCTCCATCAGACTAATTTGCATTTGTTCTCAAAATGAAGTAAAACAAAAAGCAAAAACCAAAAGTACGCCTTCAGAGTTGCTTGAAAAGTCTAGTTGGAAATGGAACATTGTCCATTCTTTGGTATTCCATTAACCAAAATACAATATAAGACCAGCCCAAATTCAAAGATTTTGGTAATAAGTTGAAACTTTTTCAAAAGAAGATATAATGCTAAGTCATCAAAGGCATGTATACAAGAAAAAATGAAGTAAAATATGGGACATTTTTGTAGTTATTAATTTTTAAAGTTCACTTTGCTAAGTATTTCCACATGAATAGATCTTTGAAGAGAAAAAATAATTTGTCTCTGACAGCCTTCATTGGTATATGCCTGTATGTATATTTTATCTAATTGTATCCGATTTTCAAAGATTTACTTTCCGTAGTCTTTAAGAGTTATTCTATTATTCTTAGCATGCTAATCTTTTTAATGTTTAGCTCCTTTTCTTCTATACAAACAAGTATTGAAATTCCCTTTATAGCAACAACTTACCTTTCTCATATGTATGAAGAATCATCACTTTATATTATTTGATTTTAATTTCTAAATATAGGGTTTTTTAACTTGGCATTTTTATTAATATCTTTAAATTTTGAATATACCTTAATAAATTGAAAAATTATAAAAATATTGAAAAATATAAAAATTATTTTTAACATAGTCATGTTGTATTCAGACATTGTAGAATGCACAGGCAGTTTTTAGAGTATAAAATGCAGGCTCTGTGTGTCTATGAGCAGCAAGCAGTTTTCAGCAGTTCTGAGGTTTGAACCTGGCACGTTGTAGTTTGAAACCTGTCTCTGTGCAGGCAGCACTGTCCTGACTAGTGGTTACCAAATCTACTGAATTTCCCATTAGTCCACAAAACTAAACCCCCTGGCATCAAACCCAATATCCAATCAACCAAGTGTCACTTCTCAAGAGTGTGGGTATAGTTGGGGTCCATACCCCATGAAATAGGACCATCATTCCAAGATTCACCCTTGGCTCAGCTCCAAACACCCCACTCCTTTCCTGAAGTGAGTTTGTTCGGATCCCAGAGATATCTATAGTAAAATTACTTTTCCTTGGTACTGGTGTCATCTGACTCCTCTTGCCTCTTTCTACATGAAAGAGGTGGACTCAGTGAGGGTAACTATGGTGGCCCTAGACCCAGACCCACTGGATATAACAAAAACTGAAGGCTCATGCAGGACAGAAAGAATGCCACCAAAGACTGCACTGAAGAAAGTAAGTAGACCCCAGCGTAAATGGAGAGGAGTGAAAAGCTTCTGACTGGGCTGCCATCTGGACACAGGTAATCCTGGCTTCCAGGAGGACTGAGTGGGGTCTCTGACAGGAAGGAGGAGATGAGCCCCACTGTCATGTGACTTAGTGGAGGACCTGCTTCAGTGCTGAGACATTTAGGCTTCAATCATTCAGGTCTATTAGTGTCAATGTCCACAGGTGAAAGGAGTGCAAGGAAAAGGCTCCCAGCCCGTCCTAGAGATCTCTCTTTCCATGTGTTCTAGGGTAACATTTCCTTCTGACTGTTCTTCACTTCTTTCTTTTAAACAAAGAATACTATTTTGGGACCAGGGTTGCCCATGGCTAGTTGTTCTTGCTGTTAGGCCATCATGAGAAAAATTTAGTTGTTTAGAATCTTCATATTCATTTGGCCTAGACCAAAAAAAAAATATTCTTTTTGATTTTTCAGTTCTTTTGCCACACTCTGGCAATGTGATGTCTTGTGTAAGGACACTATACTCTGTTTGGGTCCTAGAAAGGACAGTGTCAGAAGATGCTTTACTTGTTTCACCTGTAGAAGGTTTTACAGACCTGCTCCCTTTTGGAACATCAGCAGAGGACTGATCATCCCGGACCTGATTTGAGGACCTATTTCACATCACACTTTGCACTTCTCCCCTCTGTAAACTCCCCAAACCTCCATGATGGCCCTATTAAGGTCCATAAAAGAGACAACGTTTAGGAAGTTACATACCTTTGAGACATAGAGATATCAGTGCTATTTAAGATGGAAGAGGAAATATTTGAGGCCCTGTCCCCCTTGGTGGGGTTTTAAAAAATGTCACTGCCAGTCTCTCTGCATGGAATGATGTGACAACAAGGATATCAGGCCACCCTCCATCCCTGGTCAGTGGATGGGGAATGCTTTATCTGGAGCCTGATTGAAGGAGCTTGGTTCAGGCATGCTTGACAGAGTTCAGTCTCTCTTGGCTCAATAGGTGGTTCACTAGGACAAAATTATACCATGATTTATTTTGCATTGGTACAATCCTATTTGTTTTTCCTTTTCTTCTACAGACGGAGACTGAATCAGCTATTCCATCATTGTCTCCTCTGAAATGTCTCCTTATATATTGGAAAGAATTGGATCCTTGGCCTCTCAAGGAAAAAGTTTCTCATTTTTATTCCACTGAGGCTTGGGTGCATTGGCCTCTGGGGACCAAATATTAGGGTCCTTGGGGGTCTCTCTGAATTATATTGCTATCCTGCAACTAGATTTTCTTTACCAAAAGAGAAATGAGAAATGGAGTGAGGTGTCTTAGGTCAGGTCCAACTTTTCTTCACCCTCTAAAAGTATCCTAAGTGAGTTTCTCAATGTTCTCTTGACTCTTTTCTCTTAACTACTAAAATTCCAAGATTCATGCAAGGCCAAGACAAGAAGGTCACCCAGAAAGGGAAGAACCAAGGTCTGGTTCTTCACTCCGAGGAAAGCCCCCCAGCTCCTCTTGCTAGAATATTCCCCCTCAGGAACAATTTTAGGGAAAAAGCAAGACTGATCCATCCACTTATTCAAAATTGAGAAAAGTCAAATGAGATGGGACTTCTTAGAGACGATCCAGATGAATACGTAAGAGCTTTGAAAAGGAGTAATTTTCTATTTAGATTAAACTGTTTTTATTTAGTAATCTCTTGATCAAGAAGAGACAAAAAAGACTTTCAGGGGGATAATGGTAATAGTTCACAAATTATAGGCTCCCACAGGTGACAAAGCTTGCTCCTTGTCTAGACCTCAATGTGTCTATGAAATACCACCTGGGAAAAAAAAAAGACCCCTTTCCACTTCTGGTATTACAACAAGAGAGACCTAGAAAAACAAGAGTTTAGCCCGCTACCTATGAAAAATTAGGGTGTTTGTCAGAGAGAAAAGAGCCCTTAAGGATTCTTGTACAAAGGGTACTGTGTCCAGCATATATCTGAGCAAAAAACGCAATTTAAATTCTATTGTCTTGTGGGCTTTTTTGTCTGTATCCATATGTGCTAGTAAGTGGTCACAAGACCTGCGGTTTCTCTTTCTGAAAAAAAAAAAAATAGAAGGAAAGAACTTTTTTTGAACTCAATTTTTCTCAGTCATTTGGTTTTTGAGGGATTTCCAAGAAAAACAGCTTGTGTAGGTTTTCAGGACAGCCAAAAGTATCAAAACATTTAGGCATAGAGGTAAACATGCCCTCTGGATAGACAGATACTCAGGACATTGCCTCAAATGCTTGTGATCCACATCGCTGATCGGTGGGATAATTTAAACAGAGCTGAAGGATGTCTTTCAGGTCAACAACATATTTCCACTGAGGTATCTGTCAAAGTGATATAAAAATGGGTTTTATGAATGCAGTAGTTATTGTTATTTACATGTAGTAGTTTTTCAGCATGCTGCTTATGATACTAAAGGGCTTTTATGTGACAATGTAAGAATTTTTGTCAGTTTGGAATAGTTTGTTGACCTTTGTGACCCAAAATGATCTAAAAAAAATTGATGAGGTAACTAGATGGGGAGCCCTTGGACTTGGAGGGACTGCTGGGCTAGATTCCCCCTGGTGAACACAAAAGCAGCCACCCCAAAATTGATTCACTTCAGTTTTGTCCAATATTGTGTCTCCTAGTGGTTTCTCTGTTCAGCCCGTAGAGGGACTCACTGCAATAAACCTCGTTGCATCATTGCAATAAATTTGCATTGGCGATCATGAAATGTTTCAGCTCTCTGTAGATAAAGCAATAAGGCTTTCTTCTTAAGAAATACTCAGAAATTATGTAAACCAGACAATGTCATTCTAGAAATGAAAAACAGGATATAAATGACCTAAGAGGTGCATCTATGGACAGGTGTATTCTTCTTGGATGATACTCTAAGTCAAACTGAGCAAAAGTTTCTTTATTTCAGAGATAATAAAAAAATCAGTAGTTCTTATATAATAATATCATCATACAAATTATGTTAAAATGTTCTGCTCACCCTAATCCTAAATATTCTAAGACTTTGTAATTGTTATCTGTTAAAATTCTCCAGAAATTCAAATTCTAAAATTCATCTAATTGTACTGTGATTTAGTCATTTTTTTATATTTTTCTTATATATATGTAAAATGCTGGACAGTCTGAGTGAACTTTTCTAAGCAGCATAGTAGATAGAGCTGAGAAGAAAATTAGTAGTCTTCTGGTCTTGTATCTCGATAAAATCATAAAATTAAACTTTCTGGTCTCATTGCTGTGCTGCTGTAACTAATCCTTCCATGTTCAACAACTGAGGCTTGGATTCATAAAAAAGATAACTAGGCTAAGAGAACAGCCAATATTTTGGGCCTGGTCCTCCAAGGTCAACAAAAATGCAGGACAGGAGGAGAGCACTTTCCACAAGATCCTGCTGCTTTAGTTTGTAACCCAAACAGCCACCTGAGCAGGGAGATTTTGGGCTTCAGAGAACAAAACCCCACAACTGTCCCCTGTGCTTAAAAAGAGGGTCACTGGAGAGAACAACATTCAGGATTCTGTGGGAAGCCACATGGTCAAGCAGGAAGGTAACCCATCCTGGAAGCTGACACTGACTGAGAAGCTAAGAGGCTCTACACATGACCCAATAAGTAATTCCGAGAGAGCCTTACATGATCCTGATATTTGGTAACTGGTTAACTTGGATTAATACTGGTCTCATTTTGGCTTGGTCTTGAACACTCAACAGAACTATATTAATATTGGTTTCATTTTAACTTGTTCTTGAACACCCAGAAGAAAAGTGTCACCAAAGATATAAAAGTAATAATAATATAGACTATTGAAAAAAAGAGTGCCAGTCACTAACTCCTGCTGACAGTTCCCAGTCACAGCTGTAAATAGGTCTGAGAGCCAACTGGTTACAACTGCCCTTACCATTCTGTCACTCATACTTTGCTCATGCATGTTTCCATCTCTCCACAGAATTTGTTTGTTCTCACCAAGAGGCTACCGAATTCCAAGTGATCATGCAGATGGCCCTTCATGGAACCAGCCATCTTCTTCCCTCTCCTATGGCCTATGGATCAATCTCCCAATCATTTCCTTCCTCAGCCAATGTTCCCTTTCAGCCAGAAGTAACCAGGGCAGTCACTGTCCCTGATCTCAACAGCAGTTGGATGGTGATTTTTAGAGGGTTCAATATAGGGACAGGTGCAAGCTATTTTAGTGGAGGAATGTGGTAGTAGGGTGTACAAAGGAAAGGAATTAATACAGGATGCAAAATTTATAGGTGCGTTTTATAATTTTCACCCAAAGAGTCAAATTCAAAACAGTGTGGGAGACCTGTGCACACACTAGTGACCCAAAGAATTCAGGTGAGGGCCTGGATCCCACAGCAATGTCCTGAACGAGTCCCACAGAAGACTTAGATCCCAAGGCAATGTCTGCCATGAGTCCAGCCGGAGGCCTAGCGCCCATGACAATGTCTCATGCAAATTTGTTTCATGGAACTAAACTAAGAAGGCCCAAAGGTCAGTGGTGGAAGTTATAAAATCTGTACCAGCTGGATGAAGATTTATGCCAGCAGGCTGAGAGATCTTCACTGGATCCAAAAACAGTGTTCACAGTAAGAACCAGAGCTCTCTCCCCAAGACACCACAGCCATCCTCAGCAACACTAAGGGCACAAGTTTCCTCTAATGATGAGAAAAGCAAAATTCATGTCAGGAAATCTAGGCGACAAGTTTCTCTAAGAGTATCAACAGCACACCATCTCTCCCTCCTCTTCTCTTATTACGCTGTTGGCAACAGTCCTCTGGTGGGCCTTCACACCCAGCACCATGCTTATTTCATTCAGCTGGGTGCTCCAAGTTGCCCATTAGTTAATCTTAATTTCCCACACTGAAAAAATCCAGGCTCTGTGTGACTATGAGCAGCAAGGAGTTTTTAACCAGTGTTCTGATTCAAAGCTGACCGGCCTCTGTGGGACAGCACGTCCTGTCTAACGCAGGCTGCAATGCCTACCCAAATTCACCTGTCAGCCCACAAACCAAACTCCCTAGCAACAAGCCCAAGGCCCAATCAATCAAGCATCACCCCTCAAGGGGATGTACATAGGACTTCTACCCCATAAACGTGGGCCACCATCCCTGATTCACCCAAGACTCAGCTCTGAGCACCCATACTCCTTTCCTGGAATGGCTTTGTATCACTCCCAGAAATATCTACAATAAAATTACTTCTCTGACTTCTCTTCTTCTTTCTACATGGGAGACAAGAGAGGGCCAAGTGAGGGAGAGTCTGGAGACCCTAGACCATAGACCCACTAGACATAAGGGAACTATGGTTTTATTCATACAAATTTCACAATGAAAACTATTGTTTATCCATGAAGAAGGTATAGAGATTAGGCAGGGGCATGGTGATGAATTCCAGAATACCAGCAATTCTTTTCTTTATTTAGGAACTAGTTCCATGGTATTCTTGTCAATCAAAATTCTTCAAATTTTATTCTTGTGATTTAGTCAAAGTTTTATATTTTAGTTATACTTCAGTAAAAAGCTGGATAATATAAGTAAGCTTTGCTTTACAGGAAAGTAGATAGAGCTGAAAAGAGAATTAGTACAATAAAGCACAAAGTAATTATGAATTCATAGCATAGATTTCCAAAGAGAGAAAATTATCAATTGGATATTGTGAAACACAAAGAGGTTAGCTATCTATTACACAAAACCCTTTTTAGTGTGACATTTTCATTTGCCCCATAAAGACATAAATTCTAGCTCCTCATGCTAGAGTGATGTTTTTGAAATTTTTACTGAATTTTTCAAAAAGTTTTATAAGTACAATTGTAGCTCAATTCATAAACATTTTTATTTGTAAATGATTTAATTCACAACAGAAACATTTGGCAAAATTTTATTTTTGTTCACAAGCTCTGCATTGGTGACAAATATAACAGCAGCTATGTTTCCAGCACAAACACAAACACAAATAGGCCCATCTTTTCCAGAATGGTATAACAAATTAAATTCTTGAACTAACACACCACTGTATTATACATTTAAACAGTTCCTAAAAAGGTAGATCAACTTTTTACACTTTTGCAAATTTAGTAAGTAAACAACAGGAACAAATAGATATGGACACTTTATACAATAGGAAGGATATAGAGTCAAATTCATAAAAGAAAGTATTGTAACAGAGCTAGTTAGATTTGAAATATCATGGACTTTTGGTACAAATGTAAAACCAATAATGTAATGCTTGTTCTTTCAAGAAAACTTCCTGGAACTACTGTAGAAAAAATTTTGTTTTATAAATAAAACATTTTATATTATGATTGCTCAGGTTTTATTAAAATTGTCTATCATAACTAAAGAGAGAGTTTGGTATATGGCATTTTGTTTTTTCAATTTCTTTCAGTAAGATTTGATCCAGTGAGAAGTGACGTTTGAGTATATCTACTAAGACTGAAAATATTTAAGTTGTAGTGATTTGATAGAGATCAGATGCACCCATCTGGGAGTTTTTAATTTTGGTTTTTGGTATAAGAAATTGGAATGATGCAGTGTTATCAATGGAGTCTGTTCGTTCATTCATTCATTCATTCATTCAACAATTCAGTGAGCAAGTTACAGTTAGAACATTAATAGTTTGCAAGATCTTCACTCAACTTTAAGATTTCTCTTCATTGTATCCCTCTAGTTACTCTACCCCATACTTAACCTCTTTCTTTTTTCTAGTGACATAAACTTATTTTCCTTTTCTGTAATGTACTTTTACATAACTGAACTCCAGGCTTCCTTTTATTTCTCAGCCCTGAACTAAATATCAGTCTATCAGGATTTTTTTTCCTTGATCACCTGCATCCACTTCTGCCTTGCTGTTACTATTCTATGGTTTTTCCCTATTGCACTTTATCACTCTTAATTGTCAGGGTGGTCAGGTGGTCAAGTGGACAGGAGGTCAGGGAAGACCTATCTGATAAGAGTGACATTTAGTGAGCCCAGACCTGTATCTTAGTGAAAACTGAAAACACTTGTGTTCTAAAACTTAACATAGGTTCCAGTTCTCTGGGATCTGTTAAAAAAATGGTTATACCTGTCATCATCTCTTAGTGTTACTACATTAAATCAAATAATTTATATATAATGCTTAGAATAATGTCTGGGTGCAGCACCCTTTTCTGTCCATGCCGCATCCTAGTCCATCCACGCCTTGTGACAATCGCTTCCCCAGGAAAAG
>PVLA01010944.1:0-57950 GCA_004027455.1 Hydrochoerus hydrochaeris | reverse complement strand
GCGGCCGGGGGCGGCCACGGTGATGAGCCGGGCCTGGCGGACGCGGCGCCATCGCAGTCAGGTGGGCCCCGGGGCAAACCGGGCAGGGCCGGGCGGACCGGAGTCCACTGCCGGGCCCCTCCCGCTGCCCGGCGCCGCGGGGGCCCGAACCGCGCCCCGTGCAGCGACCGCTCCTCTTCGGGACTGACCTGGGGGCTCCGGGGTCGGGGCTGGGCCTAGCCCCGCCCCCAGCGCGCGGCGCGGGGGGACGACCAAGGGGGCCCTGGTATGGCGCCCGGTCGAGCTGAGGCTGGGGGACGCGACCGCCTGGGGCCGTGGAAGGGGCTGCGCGCACTCCCCGTTGGGAGGGTTAATTTCTCAGCCTGATGTCCCCCTCCCCCCGTGGGGCATGTTGGGGGTGGGGTGGGGAGGGTGTGAGCCCGGGCGAGCGCTGCAAGCTGCTAGGAGGGCGATGGCGTAGGAGCCAGGCAGAGAGGGGGAGGGGTGGGCTGCCGAGCTCCCGGAGTTGGGGTGAGCGGGGTGCGCAATTCGAGCCGGAGCTCCGGAGCAGCCGCGCCGTCGGGTCGGGGTTGTGACTGTGAGTCTGGAAGATTGTGTTTCCTGCAGTGTTGTGGGGGCCATGTAAACAGCTTCTGGGGCACCACCGTTTGCTCACTTGGCAGGCGGGGGTCCCCGTTAGGGTCCTTTCTGGACCTTAGATATGGCCCATAGCTGTGGGCTGGATTATAGATGTGGCCCCTATGGCCGTGGGTGGCATATGGCCATTCTAAGCAGGACACAATTGGACTGAGTGCGGAGTTTGTTCAGTGTGAGCTTGTATACATGTGTTTTTTTGCACGTATGTCTTTGGGGTACACATACGAACTGTTTATGAGCAGCTATTTTCTGCATAGCTGGTGCATAGTGTTATGGAGGGTTCCAGAATGCAGAATGTATGTGACCGCTTTGGAGGGGACGGTTGTGGACCTTTGGGTTGGAAGGTATCGAGTCTTGGTTCCATTTCTGTGGCATTGTACAGGTGCGTGGTGCAGCTGTGGCGTGGACAGGTGGATGAGTGGGTTTGTGTGTCTGTTATAAGAGAGTTGTATGGGGGCTGCATGTCTAGAACTCAGATCCTGCTGATCGCCAGGGTGTGTCCCTGTTGCCTGTGGGTCAGCTGGCACTGTTTTGCAGGATTCTGGGTGGGATGTGCAAGCTGTATTTATGGGACCAAGGGCAGCCAAGCAAAGGGGTAGTTGTGTGTTTGCAACATTCTCCATGGGATTCTTTTGTGACGCTGTTTGTGGCAGCCTGTCTGCACTGTTGGGCTGGAACGCCTGCCGATCGGAAGACACTTGCGGGGAGGGAGGTATCCTGACAAGGGCAATGTGGGCCTTGGATCCAGGAGACCAGACGCAAGCTGTGTGTGCATGCCTTGTATGTGTGTAAGTGCCGGTGTGGGATTGTTGGGGAGATGGTACGGAAAGTGGAGAGATAAACATGGGGCAACGCAAGGGCAGCAGGCAGGAGGCATGAGAGTTGTCAGGTGGCGCAGCTTGTCTTTTGCAGGGTCTGTGTGCCTGCCCCTCACCCAAGTGTCAGGGTCACTGGGAGGAGAGTACTGGCGCCTGCAAGGGAAGTGAGCTTAGACAGAGTGGCTCCTTGGCCATGTTTATGTAAAGACCGGGTGTGACTTTTGTCACTAAAATGGAAAAAAGAAATGTGAAATTTTTAGTCTCCTCCTCTCGTTTCACCCTCTCTCTCCCCTGCCCCCCTTTTTGGGTGTTTGTGACGCACACTCAGCCCCACTCCAGTGACAGTGGAAGGTGGAAGGGCCTCAGATGGAATTCGCTCACTTGGCAGATTCCTCAGAACAGGTTTTCCTCACCTTTGGGGCCTGGGCCCTTTTGTAGGGACATGTGCACGACACTGTACAGTGGCTGGTCTGTGGCAGATACACATGAGGTGAAAGGGACACTGTATTTGAGTCTTCTGGCATGGTGCGTGGTGGAGGGGTACTGGCTGCTGTGTGAGGCCTGCAGGACAAGTGCGTGATAGAAGCCTAATAGTTCCAGTGACCCTGTGTCTTCTTCACCAGTGCTTTGCCTAAATGAGCTTCAGTTCCACAGTTGTAAAATGGGGTTGATCATCTGCCTCACCTACCTTCCAACAGCATGTGGGAAACAGACCCGGAAAGTAGCTGCAGTTTGGGGACTGTAAATGTGTCGCGTCCTGTCAGCCCTGTGCTGGCACCGGGAATCCCCTTCTCTGGGCTTTGCTATAAACGCTTGGTTAGCTCTGGCTGTGTACTGCGCATGGGTCTCAGCACTTTCGTATGCTGTCACTGTCCCTTTTCAGGTGAAGTAGCAGACCTAGAGAAGTTAAGTAATTTGCCCAAAGTCACGTAGCTAGTCAGAGGTTAGGCTCTATTTGAACCTAAGCACTCACAGTCAGGTTCCCGATCCTGTGCTCTAGTTTTGCTTTTTCTTTTCTTTTCTTTTCTTTTCTTTTCTTTTCTTTTCTTTTCTTTTCTTTTCTTTTCTTTTCTTTTCTTTTCTTTTCTTCTTTCTTTCTTTCTTTCTTTCTTTCTTTCTTTCTTTCTTTCTTTCTTTCTTTCTTCCTTTCTTTCTTTCCTTCTTTCTTTCTGTTGATTTGGCCTTGAGCTCCTAATGTAGCCCAGGCTGGCCGTGAACTTGTAGTGATGCCCCTGTCTCAGCCTCCCAAGTGCTGGGATTACAGGTAAATGCCAGCATGCCAGACTCTCTTGCCTCAGTGGAGCATTCAGTACACCTCTCTGCACCGCCCACCCCCTCCAAATGTACACATGTGTGCACACGTACACAGCCCAGTTTCTGCAGCACTGAGCATCCCACCAGTCTGTTTCAGCAGGCCAGTGTGCGTGCTTAGGCAGAATTCCCAAGAGCGCCATCCCAGAGCTTGAGAACCTAATCTCTGCTGCTATATAATGTGGGCGCCAGCCATAGGGGTACAGAATCCTGATGAGTCAGAGAAAGGAGAGTGTGTCCTTGTCTTCTGTGTCAGGGGAAAGCCGTGAAGGAGTTGGCATTTGAGTTAGACTTAACATTTTGGAAGGATGTTGTGAAGAGGTTGGGGAAAGGGCATTGATGGGAGGAGAACCAGCAGAGGCTAAGGCTATAATGGCAAACGTTTTAGAGAGTGAGTGCCCGAACTGCAACCCAAAACCCACTTATTTATTGCAAAGTGCCAACACTGCAATTAAACCTGAATACTGAGGTTTTAGTTTAGAAAAAACAACTGTTAACCGATGCTCGACTACTGGGACAACTTAGCTCTAGTGCTGAAAGATGGCTCTGCGTGCCTGGTGTACTGTGGGTGCCATAGGTTACTGCTACAGGGCTAAAGAGTCGGAGGTAGTGCGTGACATGGAGGCTGGAGAGCTCACAGGATATTTAGAGAGAGAGTAACACAAGGGGAGATTGAAGCAAGACTGGAGCCCTTCAGTCTTTATTCTGGAGTCATCAGAGACACAGTTTTTGCGCCCAGTTTTTGAGTTAGTAATAGAACTGAGCTTAGGGTCACTGACTCAGTGGGTGGACATTTGGATGGAAGAGGTAAGCCTGGTTGCAGGGGAGGCCATGGCCTTGGACTGTGTGTTAACTGGAACCTCAGCTAGTCTGAGACACAGAATTCAGTTAAGGGGAAGACTTGCAGGGCAATTCCCAGGTCTTCCAAAGTTTGAGCTCAACTTGGTGACTGCTAGATTTGGGAGCAAGGAAAAGGGTGGAGTCAGACGTGACACATTTAGCACTTAGCACGTGAAACCTTGTGTGGTGATTTATGTAACCGCCTGGCCTGCTATAGGCCCCTTTAGGGCTGGATCCAGCAGTGTGGCAGAGGAAAAGATTTAGCATCCAAGGTCAGCCAGGCCTGGATTTGAGTCTTGACATTGCTTCTTATAAAGCATGTGACCTTGAATAAGGTACATTCCTCTCCGAGCCTCGGTTTCCTCTTCTGTAAAATTGGGAGAATATAAATTCCTACTCTGAGTGGCCATTTTGATAATATGACCAAGTGAGGCAATGCATGCCGAGCTCCTGGAGGCGTAGCAGGCAAATTGTGAGCACCCCAGAAGTGGTCAGGTTAAAATTTCCTTCCCCAGCTCCTGGTTGACTCAGTCTGGCACTTAGAATATTTTCTTCCCAAGGGAAGGCAGACTCCCGGCCAGTTTTGAGGGCAAGTTTATTCATTTATTAGACTTTTATTTTTGTGATGCTGAGGATTGAAGCCAAGACCTTGTGTATACCACTGAGCTACATCTCTAGCCCCTAGAAATTTTTTTTGAATCTCCCATTATGTGCTTTGCTCTATTTTCTTTTCTTTTCTTCTTTTTTTTTTTTTTTTGGTATCGGGATTTGAACTCAGGATTTTGTGCTTACCAGGCAAGTACTTGAGCCACTGAGTTCAGTCCCTGGCTCTGTACTATTCTTAAGGGCTAAAGATACGGCAATTAACAAAGAAGACAAGAGTTCCTGCCTTCACCCTCCCACCTTGGGCCCTACATTTTGGAGATAAGTGAGCAGTGTCTTTTACTAAGTGTCAAGGAAAGAATGAAGTAGGGTAGGGGGATTGGAAGTTTGGGAATGTGGAAGTTGGTTAGGGAAGGCCCTGAGCAAGGCGACTTTGAAGTCCTGATTTAAAGGAGGTTGGGCAGCAAGGTATGAGGTTATCTGGAGGAAAGAATGTTCTAGGCAGACAGAACAGCAAGAGGGGGAGCATGTCTGGTGGCCGTGTGATCAGATCTTGTCAGTGGCACCGCTGGGGTCACACAGGAGTAGTCAAGAATAGAGAAACGGTAAGAACAAACAAAAGAAAAACAAAACCACAGAGTCACCCAGCTTACTTTGAAACCCAATTTCTTCACCACTTCTCCCCACCATTTTTTAGGGTTAAGGTCCAAGAAGAGGGACAGTCATTCCTGGGTGGTATCCATGGGAGAATTGTTCCAGAACACTTAACAGATACTAAAATCCATGGGTTTTCATGCCCCTCTATAAAATGTCATTTAAGCCTGGTGTGGTGGCACATGCCAGTAATCCCAGAACTTTGTGAGACTCAGGCAGGAGAAATGAAAGTTCAAGCCCAGCATAGGCAACTCAGTGACTTAGCAAGATCCCGTCTCAAAATGAGTGGGGTAGGTGGGGATATAGCTCAGTGCAAAAGCACAGAGTTCAATCTCCAGTACACCACACATACACAAAAGGCATAGTATTTGCATCTAACTTGTGTGTACTTTAAATTACCTCTACTTATATAGTACTTAATACTCTGTAAATAGTTGTACAATATTGTTAATCATAAGAAAAATCTGTATACATATAGATGCAATTTTTAAAAGAATATTTTGATCCTTATTTGATTGATTCTGCCACTTACTTACTTGATTTATACAACAGCTCCACAAAATGGGAACTTTTAATCATCTTCATTTTCATAGACAAGGAGATTTAGATACAGAGAGGTTAAATAACTTGCCTAAGGTCATAAAGCTGGTATCTTCTCCACCGTCCAGAAAGGCTTACAGAGCAGTGGCCAGTGATGGGGGCAGAACTCAAGAAACGGGGTCTGAATCCCAGCTGAGTGAGCAATATGGCCAGGGGATAAGGGTATAGCTCAGCAATGAGCATGTGTGTATAGCATGAGCAAGGCCCTGGGTTTGAGCCCCAGCACCACCTAACAAAACAAAGCACCGGGGTCAAATCGTCCCTCCATTACATTCTCTCAGCCTGGTAAAGTATTTAATTTCTCTAAACCTGTTTCTAGAGTGTAGTTATTTTGGATGTTGATATGATACAGATTAAATGCTTGGCAGTGAATTCTGCACATAAGTATTTCACAAATGGCAGCTAGAAAGTCCCTGATGTGCTGATGCTGATTCTGGGTGATGTGAAGGGCCAGTCAGCTTTGTGGCCCCAAGAATCCCCAGCAGGCCTTGTCCACATATTGTTGCAGTCAGACCCAGCTGCACATCTGCAGGTACCAAGCACGTAAGGTGTGATCATGCAGGTGAATAAACAGAAATGGTGACTTGGAATTGGACCCTGATTTTGCTCACTTGCTCAGGGCTGCTGCCTCCTGGGAAAGGGGCCTTTCTTATTTTCACACAGATACCAACTGGTCTAGTGCAGCCCACTAGATGCTGTCGACATGTCCTTCCTTTTGTCTAGTGAAGTCATCAAGAGCACAGGGTTCAGCTGGGCATAGTGGTGCATGTCTGTAATTCCAGCACTCTGGAGGCTGAGGCAGGAGGATCACCACAAGTTCAAGGCTGAACTAGCCTGAACTAAATGGTGAGATCTTGTCTCAAAAAAAAAAAAAAAAAAAAAAAAAAAAAAAAAAAAAAAAAAAAAAAAAAAAAAAAAAAAAAAAAAAAAAAAAAAAAAAAAAAAAAAAAGAAAGAAAGAAAAAGAAAAGCACACAGGGTTCTATTGGGAGTGGTGGCACATACTTGTAAACCCAACATTTGGGAAGGTGAGGCAGGAGGATCACATGAGTTCTAATCCAGCTGGAGCTACATAAGAGAGTTCAAGGCCATCTTGCACTACATAGGAAGACACTGCCTCAAAAAACAAAAACAAACAAAAAACCCATGCAGGCTTCTGAACCAAACTTCCTGGGTCAGATTCCAGTTCAGCTACTAACTGGTCATGTATTTTTGAGAACTATCTAGCATGTCTGAACTTTAGTCACCTTCAATGAAGAAGCATGGTGTGGTAGTACATGACTATAATTCTAGCACTCTGAGAAGCTGAGGCAGGCAGATCCCAAGTTTAAACCCAGCCCATGTAATTTAGCAAAGTCCTGTTTCAAAATTAAAAATTATAAAAGGGTTTGGGATATAGCTCAGTGAGAAAGCCCTGGGTTCCCAGTAACACATACAAACACACACAGACACAGATACACACTCTTACATGCGCATACCCACAACCTAACTCCTACCTTTTGGCGAAGTTCTGAGAAACAAATGAAATGATGCAAATGATGCAAATTGGTGTCCCAGTGGGCTAAGGGGCTATCATACCTGAAAGATGGTTAGCTTACCAGTCTAGTTATTTAAATACAGAATGACCAAAAGTTGCATATGTTTTTCATTAATTTTATAAGATAATATATGAAGAAATGTAAGACAAATTTATTGAGCCGGGCGTGGTGGCTTATGCCTGTAATCCCAGCACCCTGGAGGCTGAGGCAAGAGGATCTTTGCAAATTCGAGATCAGCCTGGGCTACAAAGTGAGCTCAAGGCCAGCCTGAACTGCATAGAGAGACCCTGTCTCAAAAAGACAAATAAATAATAAAATAAAAACAAGTTTATCAAATTTATTCAATAATTTTTCTGTGTGTGATATCTTAAAACAATACACAGTGTAATGTTACAATCTGAACAACAGTGTCTACTCTCTAAATTCTTTCTGCTTTATCTTTCTTTAAACAATACACTCTACACTGTTGTGTTGGTCTTTCCTTTTTTGCTGTGAGTGGTATAATTTCAGTAAAGTATCTGCCCACTAAACTTAACGGTGAAGATACTGATGATGGACATCCTGGTTGGCGGTTTGCTACTCCGTATTTTATGTGGTCTGTTAGACCTAAATTGTAAAGACCCCTTGAACCCCTTTGTTTTGAATAAATAACAAAAGAATTCCATATTTGGTCCAGAAAGTGCATACATATTTTATAATACTATTTGCCCTTGCTTTTTTTTGGTACCGGGGATCAAACTCATGACCTTGTGCCTGCAGGGCAAGCACTTAAGCCACTGAGCTAAACCCCCAGCCCCTAATGCCCTTGCTTTTTGATTACAAGATAACTTGTTAGATGTTGGTCAGCTCTGTCAACACCACCCATAAAATTAAGCCCTGAGCACTGCTGGAATTTTTTGTTTTGTGTCTTCTTTCAGATACTGTTATTTCTGTATTGTGCATAGTTATCAGTAAGAAGACGTCTTTTTCTGTCTACATTTTATAATGGACTTCTCCTCTCAGGGGTGCTAACATTGCTTCCTTTTTAGTTTTCTGTTTTGCAAATCTTTTGGAACTTTCTTCCTGGTCAGGCTCATTGACCCAAACTGTGTTCTGGAGAAGTATAAAAGTTACATCTAGTGTACTTATGATAAGAGTTTTTATAGGTTATAACACAAAATTATAGATTATTTTTTACAAATAAAAATGAATCAGTAGGGCTGGGGATTTAGCTCAGCAGCATAAGCACCTGCCTGGCAAGTGCTAGGTCATGAGTTCAATCATTGGTAACAAAAAAAAAAAAGAAAAAAAAAAGTATGCAACAAATAGTCCATACAAAAGAAACAAGGAGCCAGGGATTTAGCTCAGCAACATAAGCGCCTGCCTGACAAACTTGAGGTCATGAGTTTGATCCCCCTACCAACAAAACAAAGCAAACAAACATAAACATATGTACCAGTATATCTTGTGCAAAAAAGAATCAACTGGTTGAAGTGACACCTTGTGGAGCAAATCCGCTTCCCAAGCAACATTTAGTGGTTAAAATTCCTTCCCCAGGATCCTGACCTACTCACAACAGAGCCACAAAAAGGGTTAATGCTGGACCAGTTACTGGTTTGGGCCTGGTACTCAGGTTTGTTAAAAACTTTAACCTTTGTTTACTGCCTTCCTTCTTCCTGTCCAAGAAAGATGCCCCTCCCCGCATTACTGAACTGTGGGGAGCTGACTGAACACAGGGCCTTTGTACTGAACTACATCCCCAGCTTTTTTTTTTTTTTCTTTTTTGAGATGGGGGTCTCATTATGTAGTGCAGGCTGGCCTTGAATTTGTGGCAATCTTCCTGGTTCAGCCTCCCACCACACTCAGCCCCCGGCTCTTTTCTTCTTTCTTTCTTTTCCTTCCTTCCTTTTTTTTTTTTTTTTTTTTGCCTTTTTGAGACAGGGTCTTGCTATGTGGTTTGGCCTTGGGGCTCACTTTGTACCCCAGGCTGGTCTCGAACTTGCAGCAACGATCCTTTTGCCTCAGCCTCTCAAGTGCTGGGATTACAGGAGTGTGCCACCACGCCCAGCTTCCCACCTCATTTTTTGAGATTAATTTACCAAGAGTACCAATCTGGTCTTGAAATTGCAATCCTCTTGCCTCAGGTTGCAAGGAATACAGGCTTGTGGCACCAGGGCTGTCTCAGAACTATCTTACAGTGAATACGAAGTGGGATGTTGGAGGGCGGGGTGTAATTTTCTTTTTGAGACAGGGTCTCGCTGTGTAGTTCAGGTTGGCCTTCAACTCACTGTGTAGCAAGGATTGGCCTCAAACTCGTGGTGACCTTCATGCTTCACCCTCCCAAGTGCTGTGATTACAGGCAGGGCCACCATGCACAGCAGGAAGGCCTTTTAGTCCAAGCAGTATGGGTAATCAATGGGAAAAGAATATTTTTTACCTGGTGGGAATATGGCTGTGCTAACTTGTGATTCAGGATTCCTCTGAGGATATGGATGATCCAGGGCATTTGGAAGGTGCCCGCTCTCCCCTCAGAGATCAGGGCCTCCAGGTGCATGCTCCCCAAATAAGACTGGGTTCTCAAATCCGAGGCCTGATCCTTGAACAGGCCCGACTTGTTATCACCAGCTCTGTGCCACTTTGGATAAGGCACTTGTGTGACTGTGGAACAGATCTTCAGCTGAAAAACGGGAAGCCACGTTCCGCCATGCCCACAGGGGCAACAGCTGTGAGGAGCTCGCTATGCTGGTGACTGCCATAGCTCATATTTGGGTTGCCTGCTATTCCTTTTGGATGAGCCTCCCAGCCATAGGTGAGGTAGGGTTTGTGTTTCTGCCCCTTTTATAAACCAGAGACCTCAGGCCACCAGGTCTCAGAGTAAGGAGTAGGACACAGGTCTCTATACTCCTAGTCCAGGGGCCTTTCCAGTGCTCTCTGGAGACGGCTGTGTGCCTGAGTCAGTGGTCTTCTGTAGTCACCTGGAGTCTAGGCCAGAAACCCCCTACTGGATGTATGGGGCTAGGGTTATATGAGGGTCCTTTCATAATTTGAATACCTGGTAGCATAGTCCAGTAAAAAACCTGATGAAAATTATTTTGATATGTAATGAAGCCCATTGTAATAAAAGACAACATGCAAATCTTTGATTTCTTTGGAGCCCCAAAATTGGGCCAAAGAGATGAGGGTTGTCTGACAAAGCTTTCTTGAGCTTAGAGAATGGACCTCTAGGAAGTGAGCTGTGACAATGTATGCAAATTACCCTATTGCTGTACATCTCCGGGCCAGCCGACAGGGCTCTGCAGTGATCTGTGTGACCTCCTGGAGCTGATTGGGCACAGCTAAACCGCCAGACAGAGGTTCCTGAAGGGGCCTGGGGTCTGCGGAGCACTGCAGGTGCCCTCTCTGACCCTGACCACTGCACCACAGCCTACTTCCTGGGGACCTTTCCTGCCTGTTCCCATCTTGAGGACTGTTTGAAATCCTCTGACACGGTTTCTGTTTCTCCATAGAAGGAAGAGGCCAGGCAGAAGGGACTCGCTGAGCCACCCCCCACTCCACTCCATGTTGGCTGTGCTCTCAGGTGAGGGGGTACTGAGGGGACCCAGCTGGGAAAAATTAGACCTAAGGCAGCAGACCAGCAAGGGTAGCCATTTAGTACCACCGGGGAGTGCTGGGTAATGCTGGGAAATAGTGGTAACTACCTCCTCCTCCTAGTGAGAGGTTTCCATTGTTTACTAGTCTGTAACCTTTGGGGTCATGACCCCTTGACCTTCACCATGACCTTAGGTATTCTTGGCCTCTTCTTGTCCCATGCATTTTTGGTTTTTGTTTTTGTTGTTTTAGACATACTAGTCTAAAATATACCTTATATTTTAGCCATTCTAGTCTTGGACTTTGGTCAAACTTGGGTAGCTAAAGATTAACCCCTTTTTTTTTTTTCTTTTAATTTTTTTGGCACTGGGGATTGAACTCATGACCACGCGCTTGCAAGGCAGGCGCTTATGCCGCTAAGCTAAATTCCCAGCCCCGTTTTTTTCTTTTTGAGACAGGATCTCGCTATGCAGTTCAGGCTGGCCTTATGCTCACTTTGTAGCCCAGGCTGGTCTCAAACTTGCAATGATTCCCTTGCTCTCACCCTTCCGATTGCTGGGATATAGGCGTGAGCCACCACACCCGGCATAACCCCTATTTTGTGACCTGAAATTATTCTTCCACCAGTAGCCTCTGACCTCCCAGTTCATCTTCCTGGTCTCAGAGGCCCCTGCCCTCTGCCTGGGGCCTCTGACACTCTCCCTGACCTCTTCTCCTCATGTCTAGGCTGGCGCCATGCCCCCCCCTGCAGAGGTGACGGACCCATCCCATGCCCCCGCAGTCCTGCGTCAGCTCAATGAGCAGCGGCTCCGTGGCCTCTTCTGTGACGTCACCCTCATAGCCGGAGACACCAAGTTCCCTGCTCACCGCAGTGTCCTGGCTGCCTCTAGTCCCTTCTTCAGAGAGGCCCTGCTAGCTTCAGCCCCACTGCCTCTCCCACCAGTTACTGGGGGCTCAGCTCCCAACACTTTGACCACCACAGCTGCCTCTTCCTCTTCCTCCTCCTCTCCCCCTCCAGCCTCCCCCCCTGCTTCGTCCCCGCCCCGGGTCCTGGAGCTGCCAGGAGTTCCAGCAGCTGCCTTCTCTGATGTCCTCAACTTCATCTATAGTGCCCGGCTTGCACTCCCTGGAGGTGGAGGGGACGGGGCAGCTGTGGCAGAGATCGGAGCTCTGGGACGGCGTCTGGGCATCTCCCGTCTGCAGGGCCTGGGGGAGGGAGGTGATGCCTGGGTACCTCCTACCCCAGCACCTATGGCCTCCTCACAGCCTGAAGAGGACAGCTTTGGTCCTGGGCCTAGGCCAGATGGAGAGTGGGACGGAGACAGGGCTGAGGCCCAGGCCCCTGACTCACAGCCCTCCCTCCCGCGGCGGCCCCTTCCTTGCCCCCAATGTGGAAAAAGCTTCATCCATCCCAAGCGGCTGCAGACCCATGAGGCCCAGTGTCGACGGGGGACCAGCACTCGGGGCTCTGCAGGGCTGGGAACTGGAGGCTCTGGCCCTGGTGGTCCTGCGGGAGTGGATGCCTCAGCCCTGCCTCCAACAGTGGGCTTCCGAGGCGGCCCTGAACATGTGGTGAAGGTGGTGGGCGGCCACGTGCTGTATGTGTGTGCGGCCTGCGAGCGTTCCTACGTGACCCTGTCCAGCCTGAAGCGCCACAGCAATGTACACTCCTGGCGGAGGAAGTACCCCTGCCGCTACTGTGAGAAGGTCTTTGCTCTGGCTGAGTACCGCACCAAGCATGAGGTGTGGCACACCGGGGAGCGAAGGTGAGTGGCCTTGGGCCCAGGGACATGGGGGAGGGCTCAAGTGTCAGTACTTAGGGACACAGAGTCAGGTCTAGGGATGAAGGAGGGAATGTGCAGAGCATGGGGCCCAGAAAGTCACCTGAGTCTGGCCTGTTTACACCAGGCTTCTGCTTGCTGTCTCATTCACCTCCAGCCTTGCAGCTCCTCCAGCTGATTTTATCAGCACCTCACCTGCCAGGCCTGGTTTGGTGCTTTGGGAAAAGCCACACAAGAGAGAGTTGCCCTCGTTGGAGACTATGGGAGCACAGGCATGTCTGCCAGTACTTCACAAGAGGACTCGGTGTTTCAGTGGAGTGTCCCTATTCATAAGTCATTTCCCCATTCTGTCATTCATGGTTCAGAAGGCCTTGTGAATTAGGAGTGTGACTAATCCCAGTCCCCAGATGGAACACCTGAGGCTGACCGTCTCAGATCAGTGGGGGCACTGAGTTGGGACTGACGCCTCTTCTGAGGCTGGCAGTGTGAAGCAAGTAGCATGAAGGAGGTGGAGGTGTCTTGGGAGTTACAGGTTTGAGGGCTGCGGAGGATCTGGGAAGCTGAAGCCATTTCAGGGACTTGACTCAAGTGGCTCTCTTCCTGCCCTGTTCCTTCCTGTAAGGTATCAGTGCATCTTCTGCTGGGAGACCTTTGTCACCTATTATAACCTGAAGACCCACCAGCGAGCCTTCCATGGCATTAGCCCAGGCCTCCTAGCCAGTGAGAAGACACCCAATGGAGGCTACAAGCCCAAGCTCAACACCCTCAAGCTATACCGCCTACTCCCCATGCGGGCGGCCAAGCGGCCCTACAAGACCTACAGCCAAGGAGCCCCAGATGCTCCCCTTTCTCCAGGCCTCCACACACCGGCCACTGCAGCAGTGCCGGCCAGTTCCCCACCAGTACCCCCACCTGCCCCGGAACCTGGCCCACCACCTTCTGTCATCACCTTTGCTCACCCAGCTCCCTCTGTCATTGTCCATGGAGGCAACAGCATTGGTGGAGCAGGGGGTGGGGCGACCAGCACAGGAGGGTCCCAGGCTGCCTCAGTCATCACTTACACTGCTCCCCCAAGGCCCCCGAAGAAACGAGAGTACCCACCTCCTCCCCCCGAGCCTGCAGCAACACCCACCAGCTCAGCCACCATCATCAGCCCAGCCACAGCGGCAGGACCAGCCACAGCCATGGAGGAGGCCAAGGGCAGGAATCCACGAGCTGGAAGGACTCTGACTTATACAGCCAAGCCAGTGGGTGGGATTGGTGGGAGTGGGGGGCCCCCCCCAGGGCTGGGCCGGGGCGCCACTCACCTACAGGCACCACCTCCACTGTGTCAGATCACTGTGCGAATTGGGGAGGAGGCCATTGTCAAGCGCAGGATCTCAGAAACTGACCTGCGACCTGGGGAGCTGAGTGGAGAGGACTTGGAGGACAGTGAAGAAGATGATGAAGAGGAGGAGGAAGATGATGATGAGGAGGAGGAGGAGGAAGAGGAAGAATCAAAGGCTGGGGGGGAGGACCAGCTATGGAGGCCCTATTACTCATACAAGCCTAAACGCAAGGCTGGAACTGCCAACGGGGGTGGCAGTGGGACTGGTGTGATGCCACGAGGCCGCAGGCCAACACGCTGGAGACAAAAGCAGGAACGGAGGGGCTGGGAGGAGGCTCCAGCCGCGGAGAGCCCAGCAGGGCATGCCCGGAGTGAGCGGAGGCACCGATGTGGAGACTGTGCCCAGACCTTTGCTACCTTTAGGAAGCTTCAAAAGCATCAGGAGGCCCATAGTGGGGGCTCCCACAGCTCTCGGGCTGGACGGAGGGCTTCCACCCGTTTTACCTGCCCTCACTGCACCAAGGTGTGCAAGACAGCAGCTGCCCTGAGCCGCCATGGGCAGAGGCATGCTGCTGAGCGGCCCGGGGGCACCCCCACACCTGTCATTGCCTACTCCAAGGGCAGCACTGGCACCAGGCCTGGGGATGTCAAGGAGGAAGCCCCTCAGGAGATGCAAGTGTCTTCCTCCAGTGGGGAGGCAGGTGGTGGAAGTGCTGCTGCTGAGGAAGCTTCTGAAACCGCCTCACTCCAAGACCCTGTCATCTCCGGGGGTGAGGAGCCCCCAGTGCCAGGGGGGGGTAGCTATGTATACCCTCCTGTGCAAGAATTTCCTCTAGCCCTGATAGGGGGTGCCCGGGAGCCTGGTGGAGGTAGAGGAAAACCTGGGAGTGAGGGGCCAGCAGGGGTTTCAGAAGGGGACCGGATAGAGGGGATAGGGGCTGCCAAAGTCACCTTCTATCCGGAGCCCTACCCACTTGTCTATGGCCCCCAGCTCCTTGCTGCCTACCCTTACAACTTCAGCAACTTGGCTGCTCTCCCAGTTGCTCTCAACATGGTCCTACCTGATGAGAAGGGTGGAGGAGCCCTTCCCTTCCTACCAGGGGTCTTTGGCTACACAGTGAATCCTCAAGCGGCACCCCCTACTCCCCCAACTCCACCTCCCCCAACCCTTCCTCCACCAGTTCCCCCTAAGGGAGAAGGGGAAAGGGCAGGGGTTGAGAGAACCCAAAAGGGAGATGTAGGGTGAGGTCTAGGGCAGACCCTTCCCTTTCACCAAATGCCACCCTCCCTGAACCTCCCACCACTACCAGCTCCCTGGCCTTCCTGCCCTTCGGGAACCCCACCACACTTTTGTGCAGGGACTGGGGGGCCCCTGGAGCTCAGGGGTCTGGCTGCTTTGCGTGAGATTGTAGTTTTCCCATCTCTTGGGAAGGGATCTTTGGTGGTTCCCCTCTCAATCTTCCTCCAGGGAGTGGCCCCCATGAGGGGCAGGGCCAGCTCCCAACCCTTCTCTAGCCCTTGGGGCAACTGAGCAATAGATACTTATCTGAATCTCTCTATTCACAGCCCCCACCAGCTCTGAATGTCTAACCTGCTCCCCTGATGTGTAAATCTGGGGGGAACCATCTCTCTGGCCTAAATGTCCCCCCCATTCTGAAGCTTTCTCTCAGCCTTCCCCAGATGCTTCCTAGCACATTCCATTCTTGGTGGCCCAGGGCCTGGACCAGACCATTGTGATACTCAGCCTACCACCTGGGAGCATGGCTTTGGATTCTGTTCTTCCCAAGGGTGGGTTTCTTTGTCCCCATTTCCTTCACATCAGAATGCTATGCCTTCCTTGGCTCCCATGGCTTTGGATCTTCCATATTTCTCCCTGTACTGCTAGGCTTGCGAGATGGCCTCACCCAACCCAGGTCAAGGAGCTGCTGAGGGAAGGCTACCCTCTGTCCATGGCAGAGCACTTTTCTAGCCCAGGGCAGGAAAATCTTGACCCTCAAATCCAGTGATCCCCAGATTCTTTCAAGGCAAAGGGGTGAATAGATCACACCCCTTCCTGTCTTTAAATATGGCCTCTTCTGGGCTAAATCAGATTTGTGGGCCAGGGGGGAAAAGCTCCATACTTTTTTTTTTTTTTTAAGGTTTTTTCAAAACTTAGTTTTTTTCTTTCTTTCTTCCCTTCCTTTTTTCGCTTTTTCTATTTCCTTTCTGATGGTTTCTCCCATACTAGACCAAATAGCCAGAAAAATGATGGAGGTTGAAGAGGTGGGAGGTAAGCCCAAGATTTGCACATGACCTTCCATCCTTACCTTTACCCCCGTCTTCCCAAATGTGGCTCTTCTTGTCACTCCAGATGATTTTGGGGGAACCATCCTACTCTCCTGGTGGGCTTTGGGGTATTCCCACCAATTTTCCCTCCAAAATAGCACCTTACACCCCATTTTTGACTCAGTTCCCCACACCCAAAGATCCCAACCTCGGGATGGGGTGCAGGGACCATAACTAGTCCCTAATCCCTAATTTGCACTAGTTAACTCTGGTCAGGGGTCCCTATAGTTCCTTCCCGTGAGGGAGATGAAGAAATGTTTGCTCCTAATTCTCTTTGAAAACAGGGCCTCCCTGCTCTGTGATCGGCTGAACATTTCCTATCCCACTCACCTCTTTAACAAAACAAAACAAAACAAACAACAACAAAAACAGCTTATAAAGGGAGAGCCAGTTGGGGGAGCAAATTTGGCAAATGGGAATTAGAGGAGTGCAGTTTTAAAGGGGAAAGTTCGTTGTCATCTAATGGCAGCCTTTCTCCCAGCTACTGTTTTTAGGGGCCAAGATGGCTGCCTTCTCAGGCACCACTGAGAGGGCAAGATCATGGCTTTCGGAGGGAGGTGAATTTGGGGAGGACTAGGAGCATCGTCTTGCCTCCTCCTACCCTCCCAGTCCATAGGAAGTCTGCGACAGGCTCCCTGAATGTTAATCACGGAGGAGTCACTCCTTCTTCCCTCCTCTGTCTCTTTGCACTTTTCTTGGTCTTGGCCACGGCCTGAGTGAATAATTTCCTACTGAATGTACCAACTTCCAATTTTTAAGGAGGAAAAGTTTCAAATGGGAAAAAATGCAAAAAAAAAAAAAATCACAAAAATTCCCACAAATCTTGTTTCTGGCACTTTAGGAAAACTGCGAAAAATACGTAATAAAGACATATATCTACACACAAATTATATATTATATATATCTATACAGCGGAACCACAAGAGATTTAGGAAAGCCTAGAGGCAAGGGACAGATATAATGACAGTCCCCCTGTATCCTTCACCTGCACTCCTGAGGCTAACAGGCACAGGAGAATGGAAGAGGTTGAGAATGGACTGGGAAATTTGAATTTCAGAATATCTCAAAATTCTAAAACCATGGACATTTTGGAAGAAGTGAGATTGTACACTTTTTTAAAAATATGGTTAAGGAAAATGGCTTCCAGAATTTGGTGGTTCTGGACAACAAATGAGATTGTGGCAAAGTAGAGATTAAAATACGTATTTGAGCTGGGGGATTTGAATATCATTGAGTTTCAGATTTTGGAAATTTGGGGCTTTGCAATTTTGTTCTTTGAAAATGATCTAGCTTTGTCAGTTTGTCCCCTCTTTCCCCATGTTCCCTGGGAAGAAGGGTGATGGCAGAGTGGGAATGCCACCGGTTCTGTGCCACAGCACTCGAGAATTAGAATTCTACAGATTCTAGCTCTATACGTAGTGAGGACCCAGATTTAGAGAAACTGACCAATATTTATCTCCGCATTTGTGTGTGTGTCCAACTCTAGGCCAATAAACCAACAAGACAAATGAACTGTGCACTGTGCTCCACAGTAGAATGCCAGGTGCTGTCACTTGTATGGCTCGTGGGTCTGGGGCAAGATGTGGTGTCCTTGTCCCACAGGGATCCTGGGAGTTTTAGTCCTATTCCCCCTCATAAGACAACTTTCAGGAGCTGAGTAGGTGTGAGGCTTGGTGATCAGATGCTTCACTAATTGTTATAGCCACGAGGTCCCAGCTGACTTTCATCTGACCTCCAGGAAGAAACATTAACTCAGTCTACCTTATACAGCCTTCCGTGCTCAACCCTGGGTGCAAGATTGGTATACTTGAACACTTTTGTTTTAAACCAGGTCCAACCCTTTTCCCATTTGAAAGCAAATTAGGGCACAGAATGTGTGATGGCCACAAGAGACATGAACTTTTCCCACTCTTAACCTTCCCATTGGCGTCATCTCTGCCCACCCTTCCCTTCTCTATCTTTTCTAACATAATGGAAGAATGGACGGGTAAAATGAAGTTAGTTAGGTGAATGGGAACTTTGGCACAAATACCTTGACCAGAGCAGGCAGTCACTAATCAGCAAGTTGCTGCCAACAGAATCATTTCAGGTATTACAGTTTTTAAATTTTTTTCACAAGAAACCAGAAATCCAAATGTCTCAGTGAAATATAAAAAAAAATTTTTTTGAAACAGGGTCCTGAAGCTGGCCTTAAACTCACTGTATAGCCCAGGCTGGCCTCAAACTCCTGGTGATCCTTCTGCCTTAGCCTCTTGAGTGCTGGGAATACAGGCAAGCGCCATCATAACCAATTGGATAACTGAAATGTGAAATTGTACAAACCAACAACATGGACCAACCAAAATACACCTATTAGTAAACTCTGAGATATATATATATATATATATATATATATATAGTTAGTTAGGGTGTATACTATAGGACATATACTTTCATTAGCTTCATTTTACAGATGTGGAAACTGAGATACAGAGCAGTTTGGCAGTTTGAGCACGAAAGGTGGAAATTGAATGGGAGTCTTTAAATTTTTTTTTCACATTGCAAATACAGATTTTGAGAAAACCCTTTTTTCTCCCCATTCTAAATGTAGTACTCATTACAAACGATAATTATGGAAAGATTAAAAAAAGAAAAAGGCTAGTCCCAACATGCAAATGTAGGCACTAATTGGTGTATTTTCTATCAGAAATTTCTCCCCTCTGCGTTTAACAAATGTTCAGCACTTACTGTGGGTTCAGGAACCCTGCAAGGAATTGGGACATGACAATGAAAAAGACATGCTGCCTTCATAAGGCTTACATTCTAGTTATGCTGTTTTCTCCATCATTGGGCATGCAGCTGTCCATATCCAAAGGAGCCTCCTCGATACCCCAGACAGTGAATAGCTGACATGCGTATCAGGTGGTCCAAGGCACCCTGCCCAGCCTCCAGAGGCAAAATAATAGGGTTGGATTCCTAGTGAAGGCAGAGAGGGACAGGACCAAACTCTCAGTTCAGCTGGCCGAGGACTTGGAACTTTGCCCTCCAGGCTTCAAGGAAAGGGATCGGGAGGGGGCAAGTGGTAGGTGGCGTCTAGGAAAATGACCAGGGTCCCGACGCTCGTGAAGATGATGAAGGTCCACAGGAAGAGGCGATCCACTACCATGGCCACAAACTGCCAATCCTCCTTCAGCTGGGATTAGGCAAAGGAACCGCCTGAGCTCCAGGCCCTGACCGCAGGGGAGCCCACTCCCCACAGCTCTGTAACCCTGTACCCTGCTGGGGTTTTCCTAGCCCGGGTCCGGGAAAAGTTGCGACAGTGTAAGAGGAGAGCTAGACTTGGGTTTTGTACGTTACATACATTCAGCGGGAATGTAGGGGGTGGAACCACAAAAACAAGCCTCCAATCAGAAGCGGCGTTGGCGCTAGGGGCGGAACCTGAAGGTAGGGAGTGAAGCCAGAATCACCTAGGGCCTGCCCTGCTCCACCCTCCTTTGACTTACTGCATCATAGTCCTCCTGTTCCTGCAGCTGTCGAGCAATGTAGCTGATCGAGGAAACAACCTCGCGTAGCTCGGGAGGCAGTCCCACCACTGCTCGGTTCGGACCATCGGTAAATCGTCGTAGGTCCGGGGCAGACGGTTCAGGCTGGAACCTGGAAAAGGCATGGCTGACCACAACAACCGGCGCAAAGACAGAACAGTCCGCTCCAGTTACCAAGACCACATTGCAACAGCCTCTTTCAACAACCTGCCATTCTCCAAAACCCGAGAGGGCCCTTCAGGGTCTCCCCGCCAGCGTTGATCTATCCATCCTTCCGCACAACTCCATTCACCCGTCTAAATTGTCGTTGCCACCTTCTCGCAAAGCAAGCTGCTGAAAAATACTACAATTCCCATGATGCTCAACCACAACATCCTCAGTAAATATGAGCGACCAACTTCCGCACAGTCTTCTGGGGACTGTAGTTCCCTCTCACTTTCATGTGGGTGACGGGTATAGGCCCTACCTGTTGGGCTTGGGGAAGAGAAAATTACATGGCGGCTTCCGAATGAAATATTCATCTGTTCCCCGACCCCAGCCACTTCCTGGAGAAAAAGAGTGAGGGGGCTCCGGTAGCTGGTCTCTCTCAGGTTTGGGTCTCTTCAGACCCAGGTACAGGGGGAGCTTGTGTATGAAGATCTGCAGAGCAGAAGATGCATATTAGAAGGGACTGTCAGGCATTAATAATACAAGAGAAGCAGCCAACCATGGCCACTCTACATGCCCATTCTGGCACGTGTGTGCAGAGGGTCTTACATGGCTACACAGACAAGAAAATGCGACCCTGAAGCCTTATGAGGTGTGTGTGTGTGTGTGTGTGTGTGTGTGTACACACGCATGCGCGCATGTGTATGTGCACTTGTGTGGTATTGGGGGTTGAACCCAGGTCTGTCCACTAAGCTACATCCCTAGCCCTCCACTCCTTTATTTTTTATTTTGAAAGAGGATCTCACTAAGTTACCCAGGCTGAGCTCCAATTTTCAGTTCCCCAGATTCAGCGTTCAAAAGAGTGCTGGGACTACAGGTGTACATCATCACTGGCTTTAAGAGTGCTTTAGTGGGTTGGGAGGCTTCTGAGAAGTGCTGAGGCCTTCCACCCTGATAGTCCCTATGCCCAAGAATATGTTCCTGGAATCAAAGATGAGCAGTATTGATAAAGAGTATGAGATATATAAATTGATAAAGATGAGAGAATAAAACGTATTGTGCAATGTTTCAATACCCAACAGGTTTGAGCTCTTCAACCCTCTGCTTGGTAGCTATAGTTCTATAGGTCTATAAACAGGAAGTTGGGGTTGGTGGTAAGGAGGAGCAATATCTAGACAAAAAGCCAAGTATTAGGACTGGGAATTAATACAGCTTGGAGGAGAACCCTCTTACCTGACGGACCCAAAGTGGCATTTGGTGGGTGTGGGGTGAGCGGTGATGCAGGTTGAGGACCACCACACTAAGGATGACTGAGAAGGTGACAAGGATCATGGTGAACATGAGATATTTAATAATGATGGGGACTGACAGGGAGGTCTCAGGCACTTTGTCCGCCAGAAGCAGCAGGAACACAGTAAGGGTCAGCAAGGCAAAGATTGAGAGCCCCATTTTCTCTCCTTGAAAGGCAGAGGAGAAGATAGAAGAATTAGGCTTTCTCACAAGAAAATCTACATGGTATAAACATGTTTCCAGCTGACTCAAAGATTGTTGTGGGTTTTTTTTTCTTCTTTGGGTTTTTTGTTTGTTTGTTTGTTTTTGTTTTTTAAACAGGGTCTCACTGTATAGTTCAAGCAGGCCTTAAACTTACTATGTGGTCCAGGTTGTCCTTGAACTCATGGCAATTCTCCTGTCTCAGCCTCCTGAGTACTGGGATTACAAGTATGTGCCACAATGCCTGGCAAAGATAAGGTTTTGGGAGAGCTATCTCCTCTCAAGTCACAACCACGTTTATTCTTGCAGCCTAGACTTCCCTCCTGAACTCCAGGCTCACATTCAAATAACTATCCACCTTTCCACTTGGATTTCTAATAGATAAATTTAACATGTCCAAAGCCTAATTCACCACCAAACTGCTCTTCCAGAGTTTTCCCCATCATAAGTGGAAACTCCAACTTTCCTGTGGCTCAAGACAAATTTTATCAAGTCAAGTGTAGTGGTGCATGCTTGTAATCTCAGTGCTTGAGAGGCTGAGGCAGGAAGATTGCTGCAAGTTTGAGACCAGCCTGGGCTACAGAGTGTGAGTTCAAGGCCAGCCTGAACTACATACTGAGACCCTGCTTCAACAAAACAAAACAAAACAAAATGCCACACAAAAAAAGGACAGACTCCATCAAATTGTTCTCAACTCCAGTCTGTCTGTCTGTCTGTCTATCTGTCTCTCTCCTGCTTCCCCCATCCCCAACCCATAGCAAACTCTACTGGCTCTAAGTTCAAAGTTTGTCCTAAAACTGATGATGTCACATCTACCATTCTGTTACCAACCACCATTATTTTAGGCCTGAATTATAAAGGCTTCCTAACTACTGTTGCATCCTTTGACCCTCTGATGACTAATCTCAGTACACCAGCACACTAATCTTCTTAAAATATAAATAAAATCAGATCATTTCTCTTTCCAACTTTCTACTGGCTTCACATCTCCGGCATAAAAACTAAGATTATCATGGCCACACCACTTTCTATTACTCCTTGAATTCATCTTCTGCTTTCCTGCTTCCTTCCTTCATTTAGTTACACTGGCCTTCCCCTTTTATTTTCCTTCCTTTCTTGCATATTTATGTGTTTGTGTGTGGTACTAGGGGGTTAAACCAATGCCTTCACACTGAGCTACATCCCTGGCCATTTAGTTTTGTTTTCCATTAAGTCACTAAGTTGCTCAGGCTGGGCTTAAACATGTGATCCTCCTGCCTCAGAGTGCCAGGATTACAGGCACCACCATGCCAGGCTCCTCCATGTTTCTTAGATATACAAGACACCCTCTCATTATAGGGACACTGCATTCGCTATTTCATCTGCTTTCACATTCTTCTCCCAGGTACCCACCAGGGTCATTCTCTTGCCCTTTTCAAGTCAAAACTCCCCCCTCAATGAGATGTTGCTGACATTTATTTTTAAATTTTGTTTATTTCTTTACTTATTTGTGGTGCTGGAGACCAAGCCTGGGGACTCTCACATACTAGGAAAGTCATCTCTCATTGAGTTACACCCTCAGTCCTGTCATCCTGTTTTCTTTTCTTTCTTTCTTTTTCAAACAGGATCTCAGTTCAGACTGGCCCTGACCTCACTATGTAGCCCAGGCTGGCCTCAAACTTACAGCAGTCCTCCTGATTCAGCCTCCCAAGTGTTGGGATTATCGGTGTGTACTGCCATGGCCAATGCTATTTTTATTTATTTGTCATTTGTTTATTTTTGCAGTACTAGGGATTGAACTCAGGGCCTTTGCACTGAGCTACATCCCCAGCCCTTTTTTATTCTGTGACAAGTTCTCATTAAATCATTAAGTAACCCAGATTGGGTTTGAACTTTTGATCCTCTGGCTTCAGCTTCCAGAGTGCTGGTGTTACAGGTGTGCACTACCACACCTGGCTCCTGACATCTCGTCTTTAAACTGCAGTCTCTATTCCCATTCTTACTTCCTATCTCCCCCATTTTTACTTTATTTTTTGGTTTAGAACTTGCTCTTTTATTTACTTTTAGGGGGTACTGGGAGTCAAACTCACAACTTCATGCTTGCCAGGTAGGCACCTATGCCACTGAGCTAAATCCCTGGCCCCTAGAACTTCTTCTTTTAAAATTCTTTTAAAATTATATTATTTATTTATTTATTTACTCCCTCACGAGAATGTAAATTCCTAAAGGTCAGGGATTTTTGTTTAATTTATTGATGTAGTCTCAGTGCCTAACACATTATAGTACAATTCAACATATACAGTTGCACAGATGAAGGGCTAACCAACTTCTGTAGCTCTTTTCAGGAATAATGTAACAATTTTTGCTATTGTGGTCTGTTTTTTTTTTTTGAGATGGGGTCTTGCTACATAGTTCAGGCCTTGAGCTCACTCTGTAGCCCAGGCTGGCCTCCAGCTCGCAGCAGTACCCTGCTGTGGTCTCCCAAGTGCTAGTACTAGAGCCATGCACCACCACACTTGGCTAGTATAACAATTTGAAGGATCAACAAATGAAAGAGCACACAAACCAGGATTGGTGGCCCATGCCTATAATCCCAGCACTTGGGAGGCTGAGGCAGGAGGATTGCCATAAATTTAAGCTCAGCTTGGACCACATAATGAGTTCAAGGCCAGCCTGAAATACAAAATGAAATCCTTTCTTACACACACACATACACATGCATGTACACACAGACACACACACACACACACACACACACACACGAACAAAATGTAAAACAAAAAAACTCCAGAGTTAGGGATATCAGGCCTTTGAATCAGTTTGGCACTGACCAGAGTTGGAATAATAACACTGCCACTTTCTGTGTGATACCAAACAGATAATTTAAATTCTCTGTCTCTTTATTTCATGTTATAAAATGGGAACAAAAATTTAATACTTATCTTGAATAGTTACTGTAAAGGTTAGAAATGAGTTAATACATGTAACATGTTAATTATATTACTTATAGCAAATGCTCAAAATAGTAAAGAAACAAACAAAAACTAGTATAAAACAGTCAATCCTCAAAATAATGCTATATGTAGGACGGATGGTAATTATCTCCATTTCCAGATCAGGAAACTGATATACATGAAAATTAAGGAATTGCCCATGGTTCCTCTGTTACTGCATTACAGTTCCTCCTGGAGAAGTGTTGATAGTTATTTTCCAGGGAAACAGAAAGTTAAGGTAAGGGGCCGGGATTTAGCTCAGTGGCATAAGTGCCTGCCTGGCAAGTGCAAGGTCATGAGTTCGATCCCTGGTACCAAAAAAAAAAAAAGAAAAAAGAAAGAAAGTTAAGGCACTAGAGGCTATCTGAAGAGTGGGAGAAAGCGAGCTTGCTAGAAATGAGAAAAGGGAAGAGGAGGGCTTGCTCAGCCTGGAATTGGTCAGAGAAGTAGAAATTCCATGGCTAGGCGAAGATACTAGAGAAGAGTTCTGACATCACTAGGTAAAGGAAACCAGAAGCAGAGGGGATGTAGAGCCTCAAGTTAGCTCTACTTGGTGGAAGAGAAAACATAGGCTTGCTGAAGTCCAATTCATAATGGCTTAGGTTGGCAGGAAAAGCATCTAGATTAAGGCTAAAGAGAGGGGCTGAGGATTTAGCTCAGTGGCATAAGTGCCTGGCTGGCAAGCGTGAGGTCATGAGTTCAATCCCTGGTACAAAAAAAAAAAGAGGCCAAAGAGAAAGAAGCTGATCTAACAGTGGGAGGGCTGGGGTCGCTTCCTCTTACCTGCGTCTGGTGGCAGGTAGAAGACAAAGATGGCCAGGAGGGTAATGAGAATGCATGGGGCAATGACGTTGACCAGGTAGAAGAGAGGCTTTCGGCGGATGATGAGGTAGAAGGTGACTTCCTGACGCTGTCCTTCCCTGCCTCCTTTGGGGTCTCCACGAGGCTGGATTAGTCGAGAAGGCTTATGGATAATCTCCCACTGGCCATTTTCTGGGGGGAAAAGAGAAGTGGACACCAGTGTGCAAGCTTTCCTCATCAGTACCAGCTATGTCCCACTCTGCTGGGAAATTCATTTCTAATAAACTTAGTCAGGTCTCACTTCCATGCTCAGAAAGTTGATAGTCATCCCCATCCTGCTGACTCCACAGGGTTAGACTGGGCAGCACAGACAGAGCCTATTTATCTCTCTAGAAACTGGAAATCAGAAAGCCTTTGGACGTGGAAGCCATGTCCACTCACCAATGAAGGTTCCTTCGTGAATATAGATTTCCTGCCGATCCTTCCTGTCAGGACCCAGGCCTGTATGCAGGCTGACCTCTGAGCTGTCATAGCTGTAGGAACTGAACACCATGGTGCAGTTCTGCCAGTCGAATGGGAAATAAGTGACCTGGACAGAGAAGGTAGTCATCCCAGTTGCCAGACCACAGGTCGAGGCTAAGGGAGTCTGGGAGTCATCAGAGAGATGACAGGGGCATCAAGGAGACAGGGATCACCAGGGAAGGTCACAGGGGAGAGTGGTCATAGAGGAACTAGAGGAGGGCTATTAGGAGAAGCGATTTGGGAAATGGAGAAGGGTCATGAGGAAGACTGAATGTCAAAGAAAATATACAGAGACTTGGACACTTAAGGGAAAAGAAGATGAGGTGGACAAACGAGAAATGAGGCTGGGCTGGGGATTTAGCTCAGTGGCATAAGAGCCTGTCTTGGAAGTGCATGGTCATGAGTTTGATCCCCGGTATGGATTTAAAAAATGTTTTTTTTTACAAGGAGAAATGAGGCCACAAGGAATGGTGGAGGCGCCAGGGAGTCAAGACGTGCAGAAGAGAGAGGGCTTCTAAGAGCTCCTTGAGTGTCTCAGGGAGGGGCTCAAGAACCTGGATGCTGCAGCTGCTGCGATAGAGACCTGGGGGCTGCCAGCGCACTGAGCCATCAGAAGACACCTCGACGTTAACGTCCAGAGCCACGTCAAAATTTCCATCGTTGCTGCAGGAAAGGGGTCCTCACACCTGAGATCAGGCCTAGTCCCCAAGGTCTCTGCCCCAGTCACACCACACCCCCTTGCAATCACCCCCCCCCCCCGCAATCACTCCCTCGCACAATCATGCCTTCAGGGCCGCCCACTCTTAGCACAGTAAAGATCCTACTTGTTCAGCAGCACCACGTCAGGGAGCCACACGGATTCAGCCGTGATGCGCAGCACATCGATGCCTTCGTGCTCTGTGGGGTCCCAGCTCAGCCTGTAGTCTGTCCATTCCTAGGGAAGTAGAGGCGAGGAGCTGTTCGGGGCTCAAGGTCCAGGAAAGGAGTGCAAGAGATGGGGCAGCACAAGCATGGGCTCTGGCGTCAAGGCGCCTTTTTGCTTGCTGGGATCCACATCAACTAATTCATCTCATGCCCACCCCTGTTCTGGGCCCCAATTGTTTAGTCTGTAAAAATGGAGAGTTGTACTCCCAGCCTCTAACAGGTTTTCAAACTGTATTCCTCTATGCTTTAGTGGACGGTGAGTCTAATTAGTGGCCACAAACCAATTTCAAAAAATTACAATGTAGAGCAACTCCCATACATATTGTTGTCGGAAGCTTCTGTTTCTGTTATAAACATGTTTTCCGAGACTGTTATTGAAGAAATATCCCTCCTCGCCAAGCATGGTGGCACATGGCTGTAATCCCAGCTTTTACGAGGCTGAGGCAGGTGGACTGCTGCGAGTTTAAGGCCAGCCTGGATTGCATAGTGAGCTCAAGGCCAGCCTGAACTCTAGAGACACGTTGTCTTTAAAAAAAAAAAAAAAATTCCCCCCCTCCCTCCACCCCATACTGGACATTGAATGCAGAACCTCTGCCCCATCTACATCCCTAGGTCTTTTTATCTATCTATCTATCTATCTATCTATCTATCTATCTATCTATCTATCTGTTTGTTTAGACAGAGTCTGGCTAAATTGCTCAGTCTGAGCTCAAACTTTTGACCCTCGGGTCTCAACTGCCCAGAGGGCTGGAATTACAGGACTAGGTTACCCCGCCTGGTTTATTCAAGGAGATGATAAAGGCGGAGGGATGCCCTTCCCCACCCCACCGGTTCTCCATACCAGATCTAAGTACACCTTAGTGCTCATTTCTTCATCCTTCTCGTTCTAAAAGGGAAAAGATTAAAGGGTTAAGGCAAAATGAGATGGAGAGAAATGAGGTCCAAGCCCCTACTCCTAGAAGGTGCGTTAGTTTAAGTTTCTGCCCTATCTACCTCGGCAACAGCCCTTCCTGCGGTCGACGACGTTCTCATTCTATTTAGGTGTCAACCTCGCTGCTTTCCGGCCTCAGGCCTGGTTTGGTCTTGCGCCCCGCCCACGGCTCATAATCCCTCCAACTCTGCATCTCTGTTAGCTGCTATTTATTTACTGGTTGAGCACCAGATTCCGCCCCACCCTCTCAGAATTCGTGCGTCCTACCTAAAGGTCCGTCCCCTGGCCCCTTTCCATTTCAAGACCTGCCCACAGGCGGGGCCATCAGCCTACCTGGATCCGCTGTGGGCCACGCCCACAGGCTCTTTCATTGGTCTGACTTCTATCCAATCTCCGCTAAAGGCAGGCCGACCTTGCGCCAGGCCCCGCCCCCAACCTGACTGACGGTCAGCCCCGCCCCGCGTAAAGCCACGCCCCCGGCAGTCCTGCAGCCTGAGCTCAACCTGGGCGAGCGCCCTCACCAGGCTGATGAGCTGTGCCAGGCTGAGCCCAACGCCGACACTGACGCGGTCTCCCACCTCCCGCGCCGGCCGCACCGAGCTGTCATAGCCCGAGAAAAGTTTCTCGCGGAGTCGGCCCTCCGCTTCCGAGCCTTGGGCGCCTGTGGGAGGAGAGCATTAAGTGAAGCCCAGATGCCTGCCACCACCGTCGCTCCAGTTCCTTCTCTGCGGGGTCCGAACTGACTTACCTGGGGCGATCGGCGCCCCAAGGACGCCCAGAAGCAGCAGTAGTGCCCCCGGGGCCATAGCTTGGCCGCGTGGCTCGGTGAGTTCGCTCCGAGAGACTCCGGGGCCGCCAGCGCAAGGGAAGTGACGAGGCGCCCGGGAATGTGCACCTGTTGTCGGGGGGCAGCAGCCAGCCCACCCGCCCCGCCTCCGCGACTTGGTCCCGCCCCCAGCAACTGCAGTCGCCCGCCACTCACAGCTGACAGATAAACCCTTCAGTTGTACAAATCGTCTTTAATTGGGAAAGCATGAAGTGGAGAACCGGTCCCCTGGGGGCAGTGCCAGGAACTAGCTGAAGCCTGAGCGGGTTTGTGTAGGTGAGGCGCGCATCTGCCCCCTTTGCAACAAGCCAGAAATAAAAGAGCCTGAGGAAAAATGACTTGCCTTTGGGCACTAGAGTCTCCGTAAGGGCCTCCTCGTCTATCCTGCCGGGTCTGGGGGACTGTGTCTCCTTTCTACTTCACTAGTGGTTTTCAGGCCTGCTAGTAGTCTTACTATGTTTTTCATTAGAATCTAGTCTGGCCCTTTTGTGGGACTGAAAACACAACTGAGGTTATAAACTGTAAGATAAAGCAAGTCCTATTCAGTTAGAAGCTCTGGGGATGTGTGAGGTTTTAAGTCCAAGAGGCCCTCACCCTCCTTGCCTGACCCGTAGGGAGTGGGGTGGGACTTATTGCTGAATTAGGATATTCTCACTTGGGGAAGAGTATCAAGGATGTTTCCTATTCATCCTTTTATTCTGGTCACACTTGTCATAAAGACCTCAGCCTTAAAGGGGACCTGGAAGGAATTCCTGCTGAGGTAGCTAAGTGGTCATGTCCCCCAACCGGACACAGGTTCAATCATGCCATGCTTTCCCCTACCCCGGCTTCCCTATCATGGGCCAGAGATCCTGCCAAAATTTTTCTGCCCTTCTCCAGACTTTCTGGCAGGACCACAGGTAGGTTGCAGCAGTTAGAAATTACATTTAAAAATAAGGCTAGCATTCTATACAGAAGAATAAGATTTTTAGAAAATTACCTAGGAAAAAACAAAAGTTAATTCTTGATTCAACTAGAACTAATTGGTTCTATGTGAATCAGAACTAGGGTCCTTTCCAGAGCTCATTCTTCATAAGTATCACTAGAGAAAATGAGAATGTGGGTTTAGAACTTACTCTAGAGCAATAATATGGCTATATAGGCCTCAGATCCATTCTACAGAGAAGGGTGGAGGATCATGGTCTATGTCCTAGAGCTGATATTTAGGAGGAAGCATGGCTCCATAAAGATCTAGAACACCATGCTTTGGTGTTGGGGGTCTCTGGGAAAAGAATGTTAAACTGGTGGTAACCAGACTGGCCCCAGTTTAGGCCAAGGCTGACCACTAGATAGGGCTGTAATCTGGTTTCTCTCTACTTAGAAGCCATGGATCCACCTGGGTCATGGACAGAAGCTTACTGAATCTAAAACACAGCCTGGCAGCATGCCTGGGGTCCAGCAGAGAGCCTTAGTAAAGAAGTGGCCCCACTGGGTTTTTGGTGTTTCAGAACCTGACCAGACAAGGCAGAAGGTAGCACAGGGAAAGAAGAAAACTGATCCTGTGCTCTAGTGGACCTATAAATCTATGGCTCAGTGACAATGAAAGGGGGCACAGGGCACCAGAAAGTGGCTGAGTGGGAGGTAAGAGTGTCCTACCTCTGTCATTGTGGGACCCCAAGTTCCATCTCAGGACAAGGCTTTGGGGAGGGGTGTGCGGAAAAAAAAAGAAGTGATCAGCCAGGACCATCTTCAGATATCACCCTCTCTGATCCAAAGATCTAAAAGTCCCAGAAGCCCTGGAAGTCCCAGCTAGCCCCTAGGCTCCCTCAGGGTAGAGCACCTGGTGACCCAGCTGCTCAGGGCATGTGTGGCAGCAAGGGTGAGAGCAGGGCCAGGAGCAGGGCTGGGAAAAGGGCTGTGGTGGTGGCTGGCTCACTGGGAGCGCAGGGAGCCTCCACTCCAAGAACGATATGTCAGGGAGTAGGAGGACTGGAAGGAGAGGTCTCAGGGACACTGTGTAGAGAAGGTTCCCGGTACATGGCCACTGTGAAGGAAAGACAGGAGCAGCGAGTTAGGCATAGAGACTCAGGCAAAACCAGAGCTCTGAGAGGGCTCCCTTCCCCTACACTTGCTCCCTGAGAATTCTAAGCCAAAGGAGGGGAACCCCCATGCCTCCAAAAGGTCAACGCTGTCCTGTCTTGTTCTGTGATAACAATGTCCTCTTAACACTCATAGCCTGGGCTTTATGCCACTAAATATCCATGTCAAGGTCAATCCCCTCCTATACAGCCCACCTTTTCTTTTGTCCATACCCACCCTCCAGGAGCTTGGGCACAAAGTGGGCAGCTGCCTTGGTCTTCTTAACTCGGTTTCCCTTCATGACCCGGCCCTCCTTGTCCAGGCCTAGGTACCAGGCCCGGCCAGAACGACACTGCCGGTAGAGAGCAGAGGCATACAGGACGTAGTAATTCTCAAAAACACACTCCTTAAAGCGACATTCGGCTGTGAAATGTGGCTGAGGAAAGATCCAAAAAGGCACACACAGAGACAGAAAGACACATCACTGGCAGAAGGAAGCCTTTGGGAAGAAGAGGATATAATCTGCTTTTTTCTTTTCTTTTTTTTTTTTTTAAAGTCTGTGCATTTTGAGGGAGGATGAGCGCAACATTTGAGCCCATGGAGGAACTGGGAGCAAAAGGAGAACAAGGAAGAGCCTGATAGGCCCCTGAGGGTTATGAACTAGACTTGTGGGGTCCTAGAATAAAACTTTTCTCTACACTCTCAACATCTCACCATTATCTCTCCTGAATGACTCTGGGGAAGTGACCAATAATGAAGTCTGGAGGAGACAGAATGACAGGTGAGGATCCTAAAAGGCTGAAAATGTTGGACATCCAAAGAGCCTAGGGGTAACTGGGAGGCTGAGCAAGGGGAAGGTATTACATAAACCCTAGAGGAGGGGCCCTTAGGTGGCCAGTGATGATACACCATCAGCCAAAGCTGGAGGGGCAGGGAGGCCTGGATACAAACTGCCTGTAGCTGAGGGAGGTGGTATGCTAGAGGTGGCCCCAGGACCCAGGCACTCAGCCTCATGGTCTCACCGAGCAGTAGAGCAGCCCCTCAGCATTCATTGCCATGTAGTGACCCAGCTTGGTACTCTGGATGGTGACCACACGGAGCCCCACAGGGATCAGGTTGAAGTGGGCTGAGGGAGGAAAGAGGAGACACACTACCTAAGAACCTGGCCCCATCTGAGCTCCCCCATCCCAGTTCTACTGTTTCCCAGACTGAAAGCAGCAGAACCTGAGCCGGAAAACAGGATTTACATCTCCCATGCCCATCTTTCCCCTTCCCACCCAGCAGCTGCCGTCCCCTCTCACTGAAGGAGCTCGTGTCCTCTGGGGTGCCCTGGATGCTTCCGTCGGGATTCGCCTGCAGATAGAAACCCTGGCGGCAGAACAGTTTGGTGACGATGCCTTTTAGCTGAGGCTCTGAAAAGAGAGGCATTCATCTTTGAAAATGACATCTCTGTTCCCAGAGACATTCTCACACTTGGCGGGGTCACAGGAAAGCACGGAGAGTGGGGGGAGGAAGTACAGCCCAGGGCCCCAGTCCTCTTACCCTTGAAACAAGCTCTCTCCCCCTTCTCTTTGACTCTTGGCAAAGCTGGGGTTTGGGTCCCTTCTGTTTCCTCTAATCACCAGCTTTCGGTTTAATTTATTGAAATTTATTTAAATGGCTTAATTCCTACTCTACAGCTCAACCAGAAGGGGGGAGGGGAGAGGGAGGAGGAAGGGGAGAGATACATAAAGAAGCGGCGCGGACAGAGAAAGATGCCCCGGGCTGTGAGCAGGGAGTGGAGGGGAGGCGGCCAGGGGCCCACGGGGAAGGGACTCCCCTCGGAGTGGGAGTGGGACTGGGCCTGACGCTGACTCAGCACCTGCTGCTGCGGCTGCCGCTGGCTTGGCTCGGGCCTCGCGTTGGCCCAGCGCCGGCCTGACTGACACTGACCCATCTGTCTGTCTGTCTTGTCTGTCTGTCTACCTGTCTTCTGACTCATGGGGGGGGGGCAGTTTTCGCGGAGGCTCAACCTCTGGTCGTCGACCAGGTAACCAGCCTGGGGGAGAGCGAGGAGCAGGGGGAGGGGAGAGGGGTGCGAGCTGGGCGGAGTCACGTGCAGCCGGGTCGGCGCGAGGGTGGGCTGCGGACCGTACCACTGCGGCGGCCGCGGGGAGCACGCGTGAGGGGCCGCTCGCCGGCTGGAGCGGGGCCACAGGGACTTCCTAACTGTCGCCCCTGGACGGGGACCACAGCCGGCCCACAAGTCTCCTCCCCGCCGCTTGCTCTGTGCTGGCTTCCCTACCCCCCTCCCCTTGTAGGTGGTACGACCCCCCAAGTCTGTGCAGGGCTCCAGCCCCAACTGTGTCTAAGTTCCTCCAGGCTCGGGGGCTCCTTAGCCTCTGGAGCCCGATTTCGGAGCCGCGCGCAGGCACCGGAAAGGGGTACCCAGCTCCCTTCCTGAAGATCAGGTCACAGGAACGGGGCACACGGAGGGGCTGGCTGGTGAGGTGGCTGCAAGGACACCCGAGGGAGAGCCGAGGATACTGGCTCCGAGCCAGGCGAGCTGGACCGAGAGGAACCCAGCCAAGGCGTGGAGAAGCGGGAGAACCAGGGCGGGGGCGGGGCGCCCGAGCTGCAGAAACCTCCGGGTGACCCAGGCGTCCGGAACCCCCAGGCCTTCGGCTCAGCATTGAGAGGATCGCGAGAACCGGCACGTAGGCGGAGGAGGTGGGGGTGGGGACTGCCGTGTCCAGGAGGGGTGCATAGGAGCTGCACTGCGTGGGGCGCCGGAGTAGCCCCCTAAGCCTTCCCCTTGCCCTCGGAAGGAGATTCGGCAAGAGGGACAAAGGTGGGAAACTGAGGCACGATCTGGTAGACTTGCCATTCTGGCCCACCCCCTTCCACTTTCGGGGGCTCCCAACCCCTGCCAGGCTCCATTCCTCAGAGTCCTTGGCCTCAACCTTCCCAGGCCGACTTCTGGCCCGGAGACCCCGCCCCAGCCGCACTCACCCGGGCCGCGGTCCGGCCGCGCGGGCCGCCCCCCGCACAGTCGCACCTTGGAGAGCAGAATGAGGAGCTGCTTCTGGCAGAGGGACTTGGTGCCGCGAGGACATACGCGCCGCTGTGCCGACACCGGTCGGCTGCCCCCCGGCTCGCGGACCTCCCGCTTCTGCCGGATAAGGCTACTGGCCAGCGCCGCCATGGCGCCCTGGGAGGAGACACCCCCAAACCAGCAGGCGCCTGGAGCGCGCTGGGCTTCTCCAGAGGAGCCCTCTCACCAAGGCATGCTCTTGACGCTCTGGCCCCAACTCACCGCCCCACCCACAGGACCTGAGGATAAGTCTCAGACTCCCCCAGGTACCCCCAAGAGCTGCCAGCTCCCACCCCTGGGCCCTATACTAGCTCCACCGGATCCAGCAGCAATCCAGCAGCCTTGGTACTCCTCAGCTGACCTCACCCTCGAATTTTGTCCCCTATTAAACCACCCCCTTCCCTCCTCTCTCGTGTCTCTGTCCCCACCTTTTTTATCCCAGAGCCAGATCTCCAAAATTTCTAGGATGTGGTTCTAATATTCCCGAACATCTTTACACCCTATTTTGGGGCCCACACTCTTGCCAGATCCACTCGTAATTTAAAAGCAGTGGGTCCTCAGTTTGGGGGATATTAGTTCACCCCACTCCTGGGCTACTGTTCAATGTCAAGGAGGAACCCAACCTTGGTGCTTTTTCCTTTACTATCTTCTAAATGAAGATGTCCCACTTTTCACTGAAAACCCCCCTAAAATATGTATCAGTATCAGGGCTGTCCGGGTTCAGTGAGAAGAGGTTCCCAGATCTAGCTGGATGCCTTTTGTCACCGTCACCTCATTTCTTGTGACATAGTGTTCCAGCTGTTGAGACTCTTTCCTCACCATGCCACCCTCCACTCTTTTTGAAGTCACCTCCAAATCCAGCTTTTTGAAGTTACCTCCAAATCCAGGTGGTTAGAGGACCCTCTGTGACCTCAAAATAAAAAGCATTCGTTTTTGGTTTGAGTCTTTTTTGTATTTTTTTTCTTTTCCTGGTTGCCCCTTAAATTTCTCCAGGGACAGCTGGTGCTGTGTAGATCCCACACCCTCCAATCTAACCAGCCCCCCAAAAGAAGAGTGCACCCACTTTGTCACCAGTCCCCTGATGTGAACAGGCCCCCAACAAGTCAGCGCATTAGAGCTTCCTGAGACAGGGCTTCCTAGCCTCCCGAGATTCCTATAGCACCCCCTTTTCCTTTCCCCGACGCCCCTCAACCTGTCCCGTCCTGTTGATCCGGGCGAAGGGTGGCGCTGGCTCTGGCTCCAGGCTCCTCCCTCCCTGTCCCCCGCAAGCAGAGCTTCCCCGGCACCCGGCTAGGCGCCCCGGACCCCCACGGTGTGAGGCGTGTCTCTGGGTCCCGAAGCCAGCACTGGGCCTGGCGGCTGGACTAGGCAGAGTGGCGGCGGTGGCGGCTGTGGGAAGCTGAGGCGGTGGCGGCGGCGTCGGCGACAGCGGCAGCTCGCCCTCCTCGAAGAGCTGGGGGCGGGGCAGGGGGCGGAGACGCTGGAAAAGGGGGGAGTTAGGATGGACAGGCGGGATCCTGGGGTTCCTTAGAGGCAGGAGTGGTGCCTGTCCCAGGGGCAGGCGGAACGGAGATCAGGCCGCACATCTCAGGGTTAAGAGGAGAGAAAAGGAACTCTCACTGGGGGAGAGTTTGGACTTCAGATGGAATGGTGGATGGCGGGAGGAAGCAGGGGGTGGCTGGGAAGGAAGGAAGGGCAGAACTGGATAATCAAAGTGGGCAGAACTGGAGAGATGGGGGCTGGGGGTGCTAAGATTCAGCCTGGGGCCAATTCCGGCGTCCTTAATATGTCCGCTTTTATGTGCCCACTTGAACAGTCTCTAGTTTCCATACCTCTCTCCTTAGCCCATTTAGCCAGCAAGTACATTCCTTCCATCTCTACTGGCTCCAAAGAAAAGAAGATCAAAAGAACTGGGGAGAGGTAGTTGCCGGAGGCCGCACCGGTGTAGAAGCGGTGCTGGTCAGATTTGGAGAAAGGGACCATCCGCGCCGGGGACGGGCCAGGGGAATGGGAGGACATGCCCAGAGGCCTTCCAAAAGACTTAGGGTCCAGGGCACACAGTGTATCACCCGTGTAAGAAGCCAGCATCCTCTTCAGGGCTGCGCACGCCAAGAGAAACACTTTCCACGAGGGTAGTAGAGTATTTAATGGGCCCCGCCCCCCACGCCCGCCAAACCACCCCCCTTGCGGGCAACCTTGGCTTCCTCCACTGCTGCACGCAGAGCACCGGCAGGGTCCCCGCGGAGCTCGACCAACGTCCCAAGGAGGGTGGCGGAACCTTCCCCTGCACGGAGCTTTCGACCACTCAGAAAATAGTGAGGCAGTGTCCCGGCCTCGAGCACGCGGCCCAGCTCATCCAGCAACCCAAGGCAGCAGGCGCCGGCGTTTTCTGGTCGTGCCAGGTAATGAGCTGGCAGCCGCTCGCAAGCCCAGTACAGCAGCGTTCGCAGAAGGTAGGGCGCCGCGGTCCGCGTCCCGGCCACCAGTGGGCGCAGTAGAGCCTGGGCAGCCGCGTGCGCCTGCAGCAGCGGCGCGGGTACGCGTGTCTTGAGCGCCAGCTCCTGGCGGGCGAAGCAGAGCTGCCAGCCGGAGGCCTCCTGCTGCTTGGTGCCGCCGCCTGGCACCAGGTAGAAGGAGGCTGACTCCGAGGCCAGAGGCCCTGCCCATGAGTGGCTCCGAGCTCCTTCTGGCCAGCCTGCCACGGACACCACTGGGATCAAGTCGAAGAGCAGTAGGCGCCGCGGGGGGCCCGGCGTTGCTAGGAGAATCGTGGTGAAGCCCGCGTGGCGTGCTGCGTGCACCAGGCGCGGAGCTCCCGGGACCGGGATGAGAGACTCGGCAACTGTAGCCAGAGTAGCAAAGAACCAGGCGGCCACCTGGGCGGGACACAACGTGGGCCACGCCTCCCGAACCAATGCCGCCTGTGGAACTAGCCCTTCTAGACCTTTGACGGTTTCCTCGGCGAGGCCAGTACTCAGTTCTTGCATTGGTTCTGAAGAGCCAAAGTGGGTGACGTCATGCTGAGGCGATTCAGGCCCTGAAAGGTCACTAGGTGATTTTTCCAAAAATACGTGCGGATCAGACTCCGCGATGGAACTGCGCCGCTGAATCCCTGAACGTTGCTTGTCCTTAGGGCTTCCTTCGTTCTCTGTCTGGTGACTCAAATCACATCCTCCTGGGACTGGGGGTCCCAGGCAATCCTGCCATGCTTCGTGTAAGGACGTTCCGGGAACCAGCTCTGGGAGGCGGAGCCATGCGTAACAGGATTCTCGGTCCAGTTGCAGCTCCGACCCAGTGCCATCCAGCGAAAATACTGGGACTAGAAGAGTGAAACCGGCGTCGTAATGAGGTCCGCGGGCGTAGGGACCCAGGGGTGCATGCCCCAGATCCAGGGAGCCCTCGCGAACCCCACCACGAAGTAGCAAAAGCTCTGCCTGGGGAGGAAAACGGGGGTCTTGGCGGTGAACTAGACCTAAAGGAAAAGAAGTGATCGTGAGGGTATCGTCCAAAGTTGGGGTGCAAATGACAACGCTGAGGACTGCCAGTTCCCATAGGGAGGAAGGGTTACTTACCAAGCAACGAGAAGACGAAGTCCTTTGCCCGGAGGAGGTCTGCTCCCGGCTGGGGTCCGTCATTCCAGCTCTCTTGCACCCCGAGTTCCTGAATTAGCTGGGTCAGTTCCTGCAACTGCGCCCCAGAGCAGAAGTCGAGGTCCGTGAGCGGCCGGGCTGGGGCTGGCGGCGGCGGGCCCCACCAAGGGACACTCCCCCAGACGGCGGAAGCCATGGTCCTCTAGTGTTTGGCGAGGCAGAACACACACGGGAGGCAGCCCAGACAGGCTTGTTTTGCTGCCAGTTCTTCCCTCCTTCCGTGGTCAAGCAAGCCCCACAAATGGATCTGCAGATTCTAGGTGTAGTCTTCAAAATGAACAAATACAGTGTCTCCCTCGTCCTTGCTCTTTTCTCCAGTGCAGGTCTGCGCCCGTGAACCGGGTCACTAGACTTAGCAAGTTAAAAGTAGTTGTTGGGCCTCTCCCACGAAATGCAGTAGTCAGTCACCTCCCCTGCCTGCCTCTCCTTACCTCTTTTTCGGAGCAGGTTTATTGTTCAGTGGTTTCCTCTTAGGAATAACTGCAGAGGTCGGGAAGGGAAAGGATAGGGAAATTCAACAGGTAACTTCCTCCTGATGCCCACATGCCCACGCCCCTCAGTTTCGACCACACCCTTTTCTGGAGGCTGTAGAGGTGGTTCCAGGAATGTCCCTCCTCCAGTGAGAGTTCTGGCTCTCCTTTCACACGACTGGGATCCCGCGCTACCCTGGGAGTTGTAGTTCGTTTCCCACGCTGCCTGGGCGTTAGAGCCACGCCCCCACATCCTTTCCTGTTCCGCCGAAGTAGCGCCTGATGGAAGTTGTAGTTTCTGTAGCGGTACATTATTTAACATCTTGTCAGTGCTTCATCCCTTGGAATTGGAGTAGCGCTGGTAATGGACACATCCTAGGGCCTGAGGAGAAATAGGGCCCCTGTGTGAGTAGAGGAGCCCTGGTTGCTTAGATATAAGAGCATTATCCCATGAAACTATGAGTTTGTCTCATTTTGGGGGTGGGGAGACTGTATCTTAGAAAGGTGTGCGTTTGTGTAAGAGCTGAATCTTGCAGGTTTTGGAAAGGGGCTTCCTGGCTGATCAGAGGGTTCTTCTCGGAATTAGTGGATTGTTTTTGTTTGTTTGTTTCTTTTTGTCTTTTTGAGGCAGGGTGTCCTATGCAGTTCAGGCTGGCCTTGAGCTTCTTTTGTAGCCCAAGTTGGTCTTGAACTTACAACGGTCCTCCTGCCTTCACCTCCCAAGTGCTGGGATTACAGGCATGTACCACCATGCCTGGCTGAATTAGTGGATTGTTAGGACAGGAACGTATAGGTGGTGATCCAAGAATGGACATCTGACTCTGAGAGAGACAGACATAATAGTGATGTCCACCTCAGACATACAAGAGTTATGGCAGGATAAACACTGGAACTTTACAGCTGTATGTACACTAGTGTAGAATTATCAGGACTGAAAATCAAGTCCAGAGAAAATTCCCAGCTAGGCTGGGGCAGGGCAATGGAAAATAATTAAGGGCAGGAAATTGCTTCCAGTAACCTATGCTACTAGGGACTAGAATAAGGGCAGAACACAGCTTGATCATAGGCAGGGATATTGAGACAGAAGGATAAGAAACTAGCAGCAGGCCCATAGATTAGACCGTGTTGGACCAGGACTTCTCACATTCCTTCTGCACATGATTTGTCTTTAGAGTAGGATAGGCCTAAATTCATACACAAGAGAATTAAGCAAAGACATTGTGAAAAATTAGAAGCCTAATGTAAAAGAACAAACTCCTGAAACCAGAACTCAACTTGGGAAGCCCATATCTCACATGTCACTGACAAAGATAACCCTTTTCCCTCAGCCACCAGGATAAGGGAACTGATAGTACCAAAACAGCCCAGAACCAGCGAAAGTAGGGTCCCATACATCCATCTATGACTCAGCAGCCCGGATCTGGATAACTGAAAACTGAGCTCTTTCCAGAATCTGAGGTAATTAGGCCCAGTCCTCCATACGTAGCCTAAAAATAAATAACATTTTCTGGGTACTGTATTTTGAAAATGTTGGGGATGGATGACAAGGGGAAGGAAGATTTTTTTAAACTCTAAAGTATTCTTATCCAACAGAATAACTTTCCATGATGGAAACGCTTTGAATCTGTGCTGTCCAATAGAGCAGCCACTACCCACGTGTGGTTTTTAAGCCCTTAAAAAGTAAATAATGAGGCCAAGTAACAGAATTTTAAATTTTAATTGCCATTTTGAGAGCCACCTTTGGCTACTGGGCTACTGTATCGTATTGTAAATGCAGGTCTAGGTTCTGGAGAATACTGGGTTTGGCTGTGAATCTGTGGAAGAGTGACAGGGACATGACTTTGTCAGTGGTCGTCATGAGGGATGGGTCTGGGATAGATGTCCTCGAAAAACCACAGACTATTTCTCTTTTCTTTTTATTACTGATGCACATGTGTCCCCTCTTTGCCTGAGGTTCTCATCACATTCTGATATCCCCACTCTTTGATGTTTTCCCCTGAGTTTCTGGGTGCCTCTTGGCATAGGGGCCGGGGAGACAGAGCTTCACATTTGTCCCTGCCCACCGCTAACTGTCTCTGTCGAGCATCAAAGACCACATGCCCTGTCCGGGTACCTGGTCCTGGGCAGTGGGGCCTCCAGTTGACTCTGGGAGGCACAGACATCTGGTGATAGTTCTGGCAGGCTGACGGAACTGTATCCACAGGGTGGTATACCCAGTCTTGGCTGCCAGCCTGTCGGGAGGATGACTGCAGCTCAGTTAGTACAGGTACCTCAGAGAAGGTTGGCAGGTCTGTGGAGACCAGCTGAGCCTTGGCAGGGCAGGAGTTTTGGTCGATTGGCACAGAAGCCCAGGATACATGATGCTCTGCACTCACTTTCTGAAGAGCGGTCTCATATTTCATCAGACACGGTGTTAGCTGTGGGGTTGGGTGCAGATCTAAGACTTGGACAGAACCAGTAGCTATAGCAACTCTTGGATTCTCATGGAGGCTGGGATCTGGGATACAACATGCATCTTTGTGAAGGCCAGATTTCTCAGAAAGGTCTGGAATCTTGGGGAGGCCAGAGTTTTGGCCAACTACTAGATCCTTGTGAGGGCCAGGATCTTGATTAATTCCTGGGCACTTGTGGGGGTTAGAATCTTGGCCATGTTCTGTGCTCCTGTAAGCTCCAACATCTTGGGTTAGATTGGCTTTTTCGACGTCAGTTCCTTGGAGAAGGGTTGTATTTGTGCAATCAGAATTTTGGGTAAAACCCGGGACTCTGTTGACTCCAGTATGGCTTAAATTCTTGCAGTCTCCTGAGTCTTGGGTGAGGCCTGAGACTTTATGGAGGCCAGAGGTTTGGACAAGGTCTGGATTCCTTTGGGTTCCAGATTCCTGAATAAGTCCTGAACTTTTGTTGACTTCAGTGTTTTGGGCAAGACATGGTGGACTCTTTTGTGTTCTGGAATCTTGCATAAGGCTTACACTCCCATGGGCTCCTGGATCTTGGATATTGCCTGTATTTTTGTTACCTCCAGAATCTTGACAAGGGCCTGGCCTGTTTTGGAGATCAGTTACTTGGGAGAGGTCTTGACTTTTGTTGACCACAGTGTCTTGGTTAAGTTCAGCATTCCTACTGACTCCAGAGTCTTGTATAAAGTCTGAAGTTTTCTGAAGGTTGGAAGTTTGGGTAAATAGTGTGTTTTTCTGGAGTCCAGAGAGTTGGGTAAGACATGGGATCCTAATGACACCAGCATCTTGAGAAGGACCTGGGCTCTTTTGGGAGCCAGTGCCTGAATTCTTGTGAAGACCAGTGTCTTGGGAAGGGCTCAGGTTTTTGCAGTGTTCAGGGTCTTGAGAAAGGCCTGGGAACTTGTGGAGGCCTAGATTTTGAGCAAGATGTGGATTCTTGTGGAGGCCTGGATCTAGTGTAAGGCCTGTGTTCTTGTTGAGGCCTGGGTGTTGGGTAGGGCTTGGATTCCTGGGAACTCTGAATTCTTTTGAAAGGCATGGAGTCATTTGTAAGTCAGCGTCTTGAGTAAGATCTTGATTATCACAAAGTTCAGGGTGTTGGGGTTGGATCAAGGACTGGGAAATGATGGAGAACTGGGGAGGGATGGGAAAATGGGGACATGGGGAACTGGGGAGGGATGGGAAAATGGGGACAGATGGAGATGATTTGGTGGTTGGAAGAAAGGTGGGGGATTGCGCTAAACTGGAGGGCTTCTGGTGATTGGAGGGCTGAGTCAGGACAAAGGCTTTGGGAGAAACAAGTGGCAGAGAAAGAGTACATGGTGGAGTAAGTGTGGACAGTGAGCTCTGGGTAGTGTTTGGACAGTGAAAGCAATGTGTAGAAGGAGCAGCATCCTGTGTATAGATCAGGAATTTAGGATACTCTGGAGCCTTAGAATTTGTGTTTTTCCTCTCAGAACTGCAAGGATGAAAGCTATAGTAAGGGAAGGTCTTAGTCTGACAGAGTTTATCTTTGGTGTCATCTTCAGACTTCCGTTCCATATTCCCCAACTCTAGGTAGCCCACTATAGAGCCTACAGGAGGCTCAGCACTTTCCACAGTGTTTTGCTTTGATGACTGCTCAGATGTACCAGGACTCACCAGGACCGGCCTCTCTTGGGGCCTGGGGAGGGTGCCCAAGTCTTTTCTGGAATACGCAGAGTTCTGGGCATTGCACTTATGCAAGATGTGCTGTTTTACCCTGCGGGCATCATAGACCACATGGCCAGTGGAGTGACGAGGGCTGAAGGCAGCCAGAGGAGGAGGAATAAGAGTTATGACAGGAGTAGGGATGGTGGCAGGGACAGCCCCTGCGGGAGTGGAAGTCAAGGGACACACTGGGACAGGGGCTTGAATATGGGATATGACAGGAGTGGCTGGGGCAAAAGTTGGGGGAGGGGCCAGGGTAGAGGGTGGGGCAGGAACTGGAGCGTGGGCACAAGAATGGGTTAGATGAGAACTGGCTAGAGTACATCCTGAAGTTTGGGCTGATGTGTGCTCAGAGATGTGGCCCTGGGTGTGGGTCGAGGCCTGGGTTGAAGTGTGAACTGGGTCATGGCCCTTGGGGTGAGCTAAGGTAAGGATCTGGGCTGGGGGGTGGGCTGTGGTATGCGCTGAGGTATTCTCAGAACTGTGGGGCTGGGACTGCTCAGGGGTATGGACTGGGGGGTGGGATGGAGTAGGGGTTGAGGCACAGATAGGAGCTAGGGCATGGGCTGGGGTGTGGGCTTGGCTGTAAGCCAGGGTAGGGGCTGAGATAGGGGCCAGAGCGTGGGCAGGGCTAGGGGGTGGGGCAGGGGGTAAGACATGGGTTGGTATAGGGTCTGGGGAAGGGGGTGGGACATGGACTGTTGAGGTATGGGCTGAAGGGTGGGTCTTGGCTTTAGGAGGAGCATGGGTAGGGCCATGATCTGGGGCCTTAGTCGTGCTCTCTTGGGGTAAAGAGAGTGGAACCGTGTCCAACTTGTTCATCTTCTGGAACTGGGAGGAATTCTCTATCCTGGAGAGCAAGGAGGCACGGACCTTTAAGGCTGTGACCTGAGGGGCTTCCCCAGCTCTCTCCTTCCCCAGTCTCCCTGGAGCCTCTGGAGGAACCCCAGTTTGTCCACATTGAGGTGGCATCTTGCGGCATCTAGAAGCCTTTTCATCATTCGTGTCTGGTATCCAGGAGTCACGGTGGTTAGCACGCCTGAGCGGGTTGCTGGTGTGACGATGGAGGCGGGGAGAGACTCTTGAGCACAGGGTCTTGGGATCTGCAGTGCAGTGTTCACACAGGGGCCTGCTGCCTGCAGCACTGGGCTCCTTGTCTGCAGGGAGAGGAGAAATGAGAGGTATCTTGGTGCCTGATAGCAGGGATAAGGAGAAAAGGAAGGAGACAAGCCCACAACCCTGGGGGCCCCTGCCAGAGCTCACTCACCTGGGAGGAAAAAATGATGGACAAGAATCCTCAAGGAGCCCTTCAGATTCCTCCAGAGCTGAAGGAAGCAGGGGAGGAGAGAGTCCCAAAGTGGAGTGAGTTCTGACTGCAACCCTAGCAGCCCTCCCACTTTAGCCCCTTCAGGACCCCCCCAAAATCCCCCAATCCTGCTGCTCACTCCCCGCCCTGACCAGAGTCACCACATTGAGTCCCACGTTGAGCAAGATGAAGCTGCCCAGAAGCAGAAGAATTGAGTCGCCTAAATCCTGGCACTTCCTGGGGTTAGTGTTGGAGCATACATACATGGGCTCCATAGCAGGCTTGCTCATCCATGGCCTGGGGTCCTAGGAATACCTGGGGCCCCTTAGCCCCCACATACTCACTAAGAGACAGGCTCCTTTGATGGGGGAGGGGAAAACTGAGTCATAATGGGGCAGGAGGTTGGGATCACAATGAGGGAGATGGGGAAGGTGAGGGCCCAGGACAAAGTTCTGTGTTAGCCAACTCTGAGTAAGCTGAGGCTGGAGGCTAGCACACCTGCCTTCCTCCCCAAGTATCCCCTCACTGCGTTGACTCACTCAGCTCATTCAAACTCTCCTTCATTCCATTCTTCCTTCAGTTTCAGTTGAGAATCCCAAGCCCTTCACCCCTAAGGCTGGGAAGACCTTGGACCTTGGACCTTAGCCACAGTGCCAGCCTAGAGCCTGGCTAATTTTCTGGCCCACACTGGGCCATAAGGTTTGATCTTCCTAGAAATGAAACCCCCAGGTCTCGATTCTGTCCTCAGTTTCTCTCTCTCTCTCTCTCTCTCTCTCTTTGGTTTGGTTTGGTTTGGTTTGGTTTGGTTTGGTTTGGTTTTTAGAGACAAGGTCTTGCTATGCTGTTCAGGCTGGCCTTCAATTCATTATATAGCCTAGGGGTTGGCCTTGAACTCATGGCGATCCTCCTGCCTCAGTTTCCCAAGTGCTTTCCTCAGTGTCCTCAGTTTCTTCAGCAGGGCTGAACTTCTGGGCTCCTTTGGGAACAGGGAGGGCAAAGAGACAGAATGGGTGTGCAGAACAAGAGATCTGCAGTTTGGAGGGTGCAGCTGTGTGGCTTTACTGTATGACACAGGACTGGGGCTTGCTGGCAGGGCCATTGCCTCCGAGTCAAGGGAAGCCTCATGCCAAGAAGGGGACACTGATATCTCATTCCAGGAACTCGAGGGCGGGGCTCCAGGCTTGCAAAAGGCATAGGGGGATGCTTCTAAACTAAAGACCTCCACAATGTTTCCCAGCCTCCTCTTTTTTTTTTTTAATTTTATTTCTCCATACCTTGCCCTACCACCCACTTTCACCTGCTAGTCAGTTAAATTTCCCAGTCCGGTTCTTGTGTAGAGAAGGCCTGGAGGTTGAGGTGGAAGGTAGTGGCAGTGAGTTGGCTCGCATCCTGCTCTCCTGCACCTGCCGCTTCAGCTCCAGGCTGTCATACACCTGGGAGCTGGCATTGCCCCCTGGGTTCCGTCTAAGTGGGACAAAGTTGGTTGAGGGTAGGGTAGGATCCACAGCCTGGTTAACTTCAGGCAGGAGCTGGGAGGAAGGAGGAAGCAAGGCTGAGCTGGCAGCTGGGGCTCGTTGGTATGAGACTTCGCCCAGCGCGGTGAGGGAGGTGGAGGTGGTCAGAGGATGCCGAGCCGGCAAATCTTCAGCCCAGTCAGCTGCCCGGTACCGTATGTCATGGGCATTCCGGGAGCCAAAGCCTAAGTGTCCCGTGGATGGATGCGGGCTGCGGTTGGGCTGGCTGTGAGCGTGGCCAAGGAGGCTCCGTCCCTGGGACTGCGAGGAGCAGTGCTCCTGGTAGGCCTGGGCCTCTGGCTGGGCATTTCGGGACATCAAGGATGGTGGTGGCCCAGAGCTCTCCACACCACGCTGCCACTGATCCCAGGAGTCACACAATATATGGCCCCTTGAAGAGTAAGAGCTCTGCTTCCCGGGGTCCCAGGAGGAGTTAGGGGGCAGCCAGCGGGTAGGCAGTGGAGACGGGGTGCACTGCTTGACCTCCACATTGCCACATGTTGGGGATTGTGAGCCTTGGGGCCCAAAGGACTGCAGCCTCAGCTCTGACTTGGCCTCTACACGCCTGGGCAGGTGATGCAGCTCCGGTGACAAGTAGAGAGAGGGCGGTGGCAAGCTGGCCAAAAGCCCACCCTGGCGGCCCCACAGCCCCACAATGGAGGGCACGTCTCTTTGCTGACAGAGCCCACCCTTCCCCCAATGATGTGGGTATTTGAGAACTGGGAAAGATGGGTCTTCTAACTCCTCCATGTAGGAGTCTTGGTCTTCCAGGTCGTAAAAGGGCACCGGCCGTGGCTGTAGCGTCTTGCAGCCGTAAGGTTGGTTATGAAAGATTCGGCAGCCCCTGGGGAATTGTTTGTGGTTCCGTGGCCTTCGCTGGTAGTGGTGGCGGCAGCGGCGGCGGTGGCAGTTGAAAGGATAGTGACAAGAGGAAGAGGAGTAGTGTGTGGGCTGGGCCATCTTCACTTCTACAGGGTCCAGGGTGCAGTGGACGTGGATATCCTGGGCCTTGCCTGGAGGGTCTTTGTCGGAACAGTCAGTAGCCTGGACTTCATCTGGGAGAGGTAAGAATCTATGAGGTCAGAGCCATTGCCAGCAGAGGAATCCTGCACTGTTTCTAGGACCACAGTGGTGGGGCGGCAATGGGGTAGGGGTGGTGGTGAACCCATATTCTAGCTGCCATACTTACTTTTCTGTTTAATCCAATAGATCGTCTTGTCTAAGGCATTCTGGAGCCCATGCCACATCTGGGGGTAGTGGGGGGATGGGAGTGAAGGCCAAGCTCCCACCCCCAGCCCCACCCACACAGCCCCCTCAAGACCGGCCCTTCAGGTTGAGACATAAGCTGCAGCCGACTCCCCCTCTCAACCCTCTTCACCCCAAAGGGTGGTTTAGAACCATCACTGACCACAGTTGCCATGTTAATGCTGATGTTGACAAGAATGATGAGACCCAGCAGCAAGAATAAGATGTCCTCAGGGTCCTGGGGGCCTTCTTGGAATTGATTGCAGCACCCCAAGGTGTCATGCCAGGGCTGGTTTTCCATGGGGGGGGTCCTAGGCCCGCCTGGGCCCCCCCCCACAACCCAATCCACACTGTACTCATGCCAGTACCTGGAGATATCTACCAACTAGGCAGGGAAAAGGTCATAATGAGGCAAGTTAGACAGAGTCACAATATAGAGGTGACAGCTCTCTTATCTACTTGCCCTTTACATAGCTACCTCCACCTTTACCTCTCTCACATGGTCCCCAGTCCCCAGATGTCCCAGAGTTTAGTCTCTTTTTGTGAGGCTTGCTTAACCCCACACCTGGTTCCTGATGTGAAAATATGGCAGCTTTAGTCATGAGCCAGTCTTCACAAGTTTGAATCATGCATAAAGAATTTTCTTCATTTCATTGCTCTCTCTCTCTCCCCCTCCCTCTCTCCTTTTTTAAGTGCCAAGAATTGAACCCAGGGCCTTCACACTGAGCTACAACTCCCAACCCTCACCCCACCATTTGTGGTGTTTTGAGACAAGCTATGCAGAACCAGGCTGGCCTTGATCTCATAGCAGGTGCCCTACCTCAGCCTCCTGAGTGCCACCACACCTGACTCCAGCCCTGCTTTTTTTTGAAACAGGGTCTCACTAAGTTGCTAAACTGCCCAGGCTGGGCTTGAATCTACCATCTTCCTGCATCAGCCTCCAAGTGTGCTGGAATTAGAGGGATGCGCTGGCACACCTGGCCCTTCGTTGCTCTTGAAGATATGGTGGCAACCTGGGTAGCCTGCTGGTGCGCCTGTCCCATGCCTAGTTTAGGTCTGGCTGCTGAGGTGACTGGATGTGACAGCAAGAGTTCCCTCTAGGGTTACCCTGCCACACCGGTTTCTTTGTTTCCTATTTTCCTGTCATTATTCCTTTAGCGCATACCCTTGTCCCACCCAGGGATCGAAACCCTAAGCATTGAACTGCTGCCTGCTTCAGTCAGGTAGGTTCCAGCTTCCTGAGGTTGCTGCCCTTGACGGGGATAAACCAACCGTCCTCTCACTGTCCCACACCTGCTCCAAGCTGAAAACCTGGTAGGTGCCATCTTAAGAAAGCCACATGAGCCAGGAGATGGCTCGTTGCCACAAGTGCCTGCCTGGCAAGTGTGAGTTTGATCCCCAGTTCCGAAAAAAAACCCAACACAAAACCAGAAAATCACACGAAATTAACAAAGCATAAAATAGGTGTAGTTTATTTATTTATTGTCTTGAGACATGGTCTAGCTAGGTGGCCCAGGGTGGCCTCAGATTTACAGCAATCCTCCTGCCTCATCCTCCTGAGTAGCAAGATTACAGGTGTGCACCACGACACTCAGCAAAATGGAAGTAATTACTGATGTGACAAAAGGAGTTTTCTGGCTGGGGATTTAGTTCAGCAGTGTAAGCACCTGCCTGGCAAGCACCAGGTCATGAGTTCGATACCTGGTACGAAAAAAAATTGGAGTTTTCCATGTAAACTAGGTTTGTCACTGGAGTCTGTGAGAGTAGCACTCTCTGAGGATAGCCAGTAATTTGTTTACACAGTAAACCTCTCAGAAATGCCATCAAGCCTTCAAGTACATGGTAGAAGCTCAGTCTGTACCTACTGAATGGAATCAGTTTAAAATTAGCCATAACATTAGTTGAATGTAAATGAACAGAAAAGTAGGGCAGTCCACAGAAGTCTCACATACCCAGAATCCATCTAGCATGGAAGTTAAGGTCCTGGCTCTTGCATGTGACTCTCTCTTCCCAAGCTCTACATGTGCACGTGCGTGTGATCCCAACCTCTAGGAGTAGAGTAGGGCCCGAGTTTCCTTGCTGTCTAGCAGATAGAATATTCTGATGGAATCACTGAAACGGGTTAGAGATGCTAGTCTGACTTGGTGACAAGGGAATATATCTATGTGGAGGAGCAGAGGAATTAAACCCTGGAGACCACGAACTAGACCCCTGGCATCTATGTGACCATGAGCACGTCATTCGGTCTTTTTGGACCTCAATCTCTGTTTTTTTCGGTACCAGAGATCAAACTCATGACCTTGTGCTTGCCAGGCAGGCACTTACACTGCTGCGCTGAATCCCGGGCCTTAGTGAATCTCAGTTTCTTATTTGTGAAATGAGTAAGAACAAGGTCACAGAGGGACATGATGTTGTACTAAGGCACCTCTTAAAAGTGTTCCCAGTATTTATTTCATCTCTGCTTCAAGCCTGCGTAAGGGTACAGAAGCTTTAGGCTTTGCTCAGGGGCACTGTGAGGGACTAGAGACCCTCTCTCCTCCTTCCCTAAAGAAACCCGTGTATGGGAGGGAACCAGAGTCCCCTTAGGGCTGTAGCCTACACCTGGGCTCAGGCAAGGACCAGATTTGTGAGGAGTTAGGGTCATGGGGATGGGATCTTTCCCAAAATGCAGAACTATTTGAGGACCTGGAGCAAGATTTGGAAGCAGAATTTTCTGGGTATCAAAGAAAACCGAGAAGAAGGGAGCGGAAAAGGCCAAGGAAAGGGCCTGTGAGGGCCACAGGTTGATGAGGGTCCCCGGAGATCATTCCTTGAGCAGCCAGGGCTTGCGGGTGCCGAGTGGGCCCTGCCTTCCGCCCCCACATGCCATCACAAACTCTCTCCTCTCTGCTTTTTACTTTTTTTCCAGTCACCTCCCTGCCACAGAACGATACACCCAGTCCTTGCCAGTCCCCTCAGCAACACTGGATACAGACACAAAGGGATAACAGTGGGACAGGGCCTCCACCTCCCGGGTCAGTTCCCGAAGCCGCCGCCTTACATCTCGGGCATCATACACTATTCGACCTGAAGAACATCGCCTGGGAATTTCAGGGATGACCGCTGGGCCCAGGAAGGGTGGTGGGGCAGGCTGGCACTGGGCCGCCTCAGCCTCTTCTCCTGCCCTCGCCCCCACCCCAGTGTTCTTGTGATCCACAGCCTCCCCACCGGGAGGTGAAGGGTTGACTGGATACACATAGGCCTCAAGGCTCTGCTCTGAATGGATCTCTGTTTTGAGCGGCTTTCTCTCAGTAATTGGCTGGAAGCGAATAGTGTGGGGAGATGGCTCCAGGGTGTCCTGAGTCCAGGAATCCCAGGTCTCTAGGGTAGGTTGGAAGCCTTCCCATCCTTTGGGTCCTTCCCCATGGTGGGAACAGACTGTTGGGTTCTGATATGGGGGCTTTTCATCGTCAGTGTCAGGAGTCCAAGTGACTGGGCCATGGGCACGGTACAGTGGAGAGGCTGGATGGCGACGATAACGAATGGGTGGGGGCGTCACAGTCATTTTCACAGGGTCCATGGTACATTGAAGACGGACTGCAGTTGAGCTCTGCTTCTTCCGATGGGCTGGCTTCCTAGGTGAGGATGACTTAGCAGTTTCTGTGGATCAGGGAGAGGTGAGGCTGAGAGGGGATAGCCTGGCTCCCAGTAGGGAGGGGAAGCCGGCCTTGGGGAGAGGAGCTGCACCCATCACTGTGCTCTCGGAGAGGGAGAACAGCAAGGGGCCAGGTTAGGGCCAGGGCTAGAAAGTCTGGTTTCTGTCCCTCCTGTGCCCAGCCCTGCTTACCTTTCTCACAAATGTTATGGAACATTTGGTGCAAGATGATACGAACTCGAATCCAGAGCTAGGTACAGGAGGACACGGTGACCCCAGGCAGGGCCTAGTCACGTTTGTTCCCCAGCTATCCCAACAGCACCCTCCCACCTGGCCCTGCCCTGACCAGGGTCACCACATTGATGCCAATGTTCACGCAGATGATGAGACCCAATAGCAGAAGGATGGAATTGCCCACGTCCTGGCAGTTGTTGTTGGTGGGGCTGTGATACAAGGCCCATTCAGGGTGTGGATGCTCAGCCAAGGCCATGGTGGTCTCTAGGGCCACCAGGGCCCTTAGGCCCCCAGTCCACTGTGCCCAGGGTCCACCAGCCCATCTACCTGATGCAGAGTTCCTGAGGGTGAGTGGGTGGGTCACAATGCTGGGGCTCTCCCTCACAATGTGCCAAGGGGCTACTTGCAGAGTGTGAGGCCAAGGTTGACACTTCAGCCTGGGTACAGGCTTGCCAGGGCCAAACCCTTTTTCTTGCAGCTTGCCACCTGGACCAGCTCACTGGCCCGCTGGCCCATTTGGTATCTGTCCCTACCCCTCTTCCTAAACTACACCAGATTCTGTTCTTTGCACAGCCTGGGGTCCTGATTCTAATTCTCCAACCCCAGTATGCACTTCCCTTTCATCTCAGACCTCACACCTGTTCACCAAAAATGGGGAACTAGAGGTTTAGACTCTCAAGGCTTATTTCAAGGTTACCCCAACATCCTAACACAACAGCAGGCACAATCAACAGTTAAACTTTTTATATTTACAATATTCTCTTCATCTTTTGCCAGGTTTAAAAATGTGTACAGAGCCGCAAAGGGTTGGGGTGGGGACACGGGATTGTTCCGGAAAGAGGGGCGGGGCATTGGAGTCCGTGGCTGAATCATGGGGTCCCCTAGCCCCTCCCATGCCCCTATTCTGGGGGCATCTGCCTATAAGGCTCAGGGCCCAGGTCACTAGCATTTGGAGGGCATGGCTGTTCCAAGAGGAGCTAGACCAAGCAGGGGAAAGGCCGGAAAAGAACTACATTTCCGTGGGTGGAGGTGGGAGGAGAAGGAACAGTCAAGAGGCAAAGTTCTGGGGTTTAAGACTGGGGTTTCTGCATCTGAGTGTCCATGGAAGACAGCACCCACCCCCTGGTTTGCCACTAGCATCCTCCTCCACTGGTGCCCCTTAAAACCCTTCCTTCCACTGTTCTCTTCTCCAGGGGCCCAAATCCAAGGACCTCAAGGGCCTCAAGATCAAGGACCTCATATTTCTTTTCAAATTCTTCTTGCCAATGTCTGCCCAGGCCCAGTCCCCCTCGGCCTCTGCCATCTGCTCCTCAACACAGCTGACCTCATTATTTCCCCAACCGGCCCATGAAACCTTCTTCTGTTCCTGCCCTTCCTCCTTCCACTGATCCTTTCCTTTAGCTCTGGCAGCCAGGGGAGAGGGGCAGGTCAAAGAAGGGGCGGGAGAAGGTTGGTCTGACTCTGAGATGGGGACAGTTTCAACAAGGGAGACAGAGATGGTGAATGGAGAAGTGAGGCAGAGGGAAGGAGGACATAAGGACAAGAGACACGGGTGGGGGCCCCTCAGCTGCCACATCCCCCTGCTCAGTATCTCACTCGCCCCCATCACCTACCCTGTCCTGGCCTAGGACGGGGTGATCCTTGGCACATTCTGGGTCTCCCCACCCCATTCAAACCCACCTACCCAGTTTGGCACCGGATGAGCAATGATCTGAGGATGAGGGAAAGGCTGTCCTCAAGCCCGAGGGCTTTGGTCAAACATGCATGGCCTCTAGGTGGCATTTGCCACCCCCCACATCCCCACTCAGCATCTCTGGAGGAGGAGGACCCTAGGCCTTCCTCAAGGCTTATTGCCCCTTCAGCTTCTGTTAAGTCAAAACCTGTTCCCACCTGCTGTGTGAGGAAGAATTAAGTGCTGGGCCTGAGGCTGGGGGCTGTGGGGAGTGCTGGGGACAGAGGGACCCTCTGCCTGGGAAAACACACATCCACATGCAAGAACATGTCTCCACTCAGAGAAATGTGTCCTGGACCATGGGAAAATAAGTCTCCAGGCAGCATCGGGATGCCCGGATCTCCTCCCGTCCCCCTGGCAGGAAATCTGTGTCTGTCATCTGTGGAAGCTGACAGCCTCCCTGGAAAAACGTGCTTCATCTGACTTGTGCCATGGGGAGAAACATGCTTCGCTTGGGCAGAGGGGGGAGCAGGGGTCAGGGGCCTGCGATTTCCTTGCTGTTCCCCAGGGACCACCCTGGGTTGTCTGGTGGCCAAGGGTCACTGTATGTGAACACATCACTTCCAGGGTCTCCAGGGGTTGAGGGGGAGGAAGTGGGAGAAGGCATGGGGGAACAGGATTCTGGGGTACAAATCCCCGCAGAAATTATTTGAGGGGGCCAACATGTGTCCAGGGCGGCAAAAAAAACCTCACCCTGCACATGGGAAAACACCCCCTCATGAGGAAAGCACGCCTCCACGTGGGAAAAGACTTCCACATTTCCACACACCGAAGACTGGTGTCCCAAAGGGGGGGCAGAAAACACCCCCCTAGTTGTTCAAAGGCCCAGGTCCAGAGAAAAGAACGGGCCTCTCTGCATGGGAAAAACACACATCCCAGTGAGGAATCCCATGTCCAGCTCGATGACGTGGCAGCTCCACAGGAGGAAAGCCCGTTGCTGAGTCCTCCTCCCTTCCTCTGGAGTGGCCGGGCGGGGGGCTGGGGAGGAGCGCCTCCCCGAGCCGCCCCCTATACCCGGGTGGTGGAGTGGGGGTGGGGTAGCGTGTTGTTGTGGCTGGTAGCAGTGGGAGGAGGCGGCGGGAAGGGCCCAAAGGGATGGAGGGATGGGGGTGGCGGTGGAGGAGGTGGCCCCAGGCCACTGGGCAGCAGGGTCAGGGCCCCAGGGGCCAAGAGAGGCACATCATCCGGTGCCCTGCGCAGGGCCAGGGTGTAGTCGGGCGGGCAGGCAGGGCGCAGGGCCTCAGCAGGGTCTGCCCCGATGCCACCACCCCGCTTCAGCTGCAATGACACCAACTCCTCCTCTGGTGGCAGCTCGCGGCCAGTGGCAGGAAGCAGAGGACCCCCACCAGGAACACCAGAGCCCGAGCCTCCAGGTGGGCTAAGCCGCCTGCACCGTAGCTCCTGCCGCCGGTCCCTCTTGTAGTACAGGGCGGCAAAGGCCAGGATGTTGAGAAAGAGGAGGGAGGCACCCACGGCCACGGTGACACTTAGCTCCGTGGAGTAGTCTCGTGAGTCCCCAGGGAAGCGGTCATAGGCCCTTGGCCCTGGCTCGGGCTCGGGCTCAGGTGCCAGGGTGGCGGGTGGCAGGGGTCGGCGAGTTCCAGGGGCACCAGGGGGCGGGCGAGGCGGCCAGCGCGTGGCGTAGGGAGGCAGCCGTGTGGTGGTGGTGAACAGCTCAGAGTGCAGGTTGTGCAGGTGGGGTACAAGCTCCAGCCAGAATGCAACCTTGTTGGCGCGGTAGTTGTCACGCACGCGTGGCTTCAAGCCGATGTGCAGGTACTGCTTCTCCTTGCTGTTGAACTTGCTCCACACCACTTCCTCAAAGCGATTGGGCTTGGTGTGGATGAACTTGGTGTCCTGGGGCACTGGCTGGTTGGGGTCCCTGTAGGAGGGCAAAGGGAAGGAAGAATGAGGCCAGGGCTCTGAAGGAGGACAATGTGGTGGAGGGGAGTGAGAGGACAGACATGGAGAGAGACAAGAAGACAGCAAAAAAGCAGGCCTGGACATAGTCCCAGCACTCTAAAGGCTGAGGCAGGAAGACTGCTGAGAGTTTGAGGCCAGCCTGGGTTACATAGTGAGACCCTGTCTCAAACAAAACAAAACAAAACAAAAACAAACAGCAAATAAAGCCAGAGAATAAGTAGTAGGGACAGAGAGACAGACATGGATAAGAAGACACAAAGAAATTGCCAGAAAAAATTTAAAAATTGCCAGAGACAGGACCAATGAGACAAAAAGAGATGAAGACAGATTGCCAGAGACAGCTGGAGTTGAGGTTAAAGAAACAGATAGGAAAACAAAACAAAACCCACCAAGAGGCAGAAGCTGAGAATGAGCTACACAGACCAAGACACAAGAGATGGCCAGAAACAGGGTAAAAGCAGCCAGCAGCCAGGGATGGCAGGGAGTAAACAAAGAGAGAAACAGTGGATTTCAGGAGAAAGCGACAGACAGACACACACAGACAGACAGAAATCCTTCCCTACTCAGACACACACCAGAGTGGTCGGACAGCAGCAGAGTGCTGGTGGGAGATGGAGACAAGGGAGGAAGAGGAAGACACCAAACCAAAGCCACTGAGGGAGCCCCAGCCCCAGGCAGGACAGGGACTGCTCTAACTCTGCTGAACCTGCAGCCCTCAGCTCGGAGCCCAGTACAGAGGTGTTCACTAGTGTCTGAGTCAGTCTCACTTGGGCAAGAGAAGGCAAGAGTGATTATCTTCCGGCAGGAATAATGACCACATGACAGAGAGAGAGAAGGAAAGAGAGGATGAATCAAAGATGGCAAGGGTGTCCTGGCCTGCAGGGGTCCCCCCCCGGCCCCTCCAGCCCCTCTGGCCCTCACCCAGTCTTGGCGAAGTTGGTCCAGTAGGTCATGACCACTGCGCTGAGCATGACATCATTCTTGGAGAAGTTGCAGGGGAAGAGGTCAGTGGCGCCCACCATGGGCACACCGAAGACATAGGGCAACTCATCCCCGTGGGCTGCATCCGCCCACTCTGGCCGGCCCTCCGCCTGGCAGTGGTGGTAGAAAGTGTAAAAGTAGACAGGGGACTGGTAGTCAGCATGTAGCTTGGCAGTGGCCACAGCTGGGGCCACCCACTGGTGGTCAGTAAAGAGCGCCAGCAGGGTCTTCCGCCGCATCTCACCATTGTCCCGGTCGGCCCAGTCTGTGTACATGAACTTGATGGTCTCCCGCAGCACGTCCTTGCCCTCCGGGTAGCCATACAAGTTATCCACGAAGTTGGAGACTGTGAAATCAAAGGCGCTAGCGGACACCCCATCCTCACTTTCTGCGGAGTCTTCCACAAACTTGAGGCCCTCTCCCTGATTGACTCCGATGAGCATGTCGTAGTTTAGGAATTCTCCTTGCTGCATGAGGATCTCAGGGTCATCGGGGACCACATCTCCATCCACCACGGGCCCAAAGGCAATGTGATAGCTGGGGAGAAGATGCACAGTCTCAGTACTGGCTGGTCGGCTTCCTTTCTGTTCCTGCCCCACTAAGCCCACAGCAGCTATCTCCCTTGACCTGGAAGACACTTTTCCTCTACTTTTTTCTTTCTTTTTTTTTTTTTTTTTTTGAGACAGTTTCACTTTGCAGTCCAGGCTGGCCTTGAACTCACTTTGTAGCCCAGGCTGGCCTCAAACTCAGTGATCCTCCTGCCTCAGCCTCTGGAGTGCTGAGATTACAGGTGTGCGCCACCATGCCTGGCCTCTTTCTCCTTTACTTGAAGACTTCACAGAGTCTTGCAGGGCACCTGACCTCCCTGGAAGTCATCCTGAAGCAATTCACAGCATTCTGCTCCCTTGTTTTATTACCTCCACTGAGGGAAGGCTGCCCACAGAGATCACTAGTGGGCCTGAAGCCTACCTTTCCTTGCCCAGTGGGATACCTGTAGGCATTTCTTGCTTCAGCCTCCTTGGAACCAGCAAGGAGAGTGAAAGCCTGGTTCTGGCCCTCTCCCACTCTCATACCGAGCAGGCTGGACATCCTGGTCCACCAGCTCCCTGGAAGGCTTCCGGCGCAGACACTCCACAGCTTCAGCGCTGTCCTCTCGGTCACAGCCCACCTTGGCTGCCAGCAGTCTCGTGTACTTCAGCGGCTGGTAGTTGACAGACCAGCTGGAAATGGCAGTGCCACTCTGAGCGATGGCCTTCTGGAAGAGTCCTGGTGGGAGAGGCAGATCTCAGGCTAGGCCTGAGTACCAGCAAAAAGAAGCGGGAGCTGGTGGGGTCAGGGCTGTGTGAGGGGTAGGGCAGGCTGGGCAGGCACTGGTACCTTCTGAATGATGGGAGAGGATCAGCAGGTTAACACAGGAAGCTCCTGCCCCAGACCCAAAGATGGTGATGCGCTCAGGGTCACCCCCAAAGTGGGCAATGTTTTCACTGAGCCAGCGCAGGGCCTGGATCTGGTCCAGGAGCCCATAGTTGCCTTTTGCAGCCTGATCCCCAGTGCTGAGGAAACCTGGAGATAGAAGAAAGGGGCTACCTGGAGGTGTCACTGCACCCTTGTCCCCTTTCTGGGCAATTGGATGCAGCCTAGAACCCACACCGCTGGGTTTAGAGGAGCCCTGCCCACCAGGCCCACCTCCCAGACTCTGCCCTGAGTTGGCTGTCTGCCCTCACCGAGAACCCCAAGTCGGTAGTTGAGCGTGGCTACGATGACGTTGCCATAGGCGGCCAGGACGGAGCCATCGAACATGTTCCCTGTGCCCTCCATGTAGGAGCCGCCATGCAGAAACAGCATCACTGGCTTCTTCCCAGCGTCGCGGATATCTGGGGGGGTGGCAGCAGGTGGGCCAGGAGGTGGGAACAAGGACACAATCAGACTAGGAGTGGTGCCACCAGCTCCAGGCCTGCTAAGGACCAGCCCTGTGCTCAGAGGACTTGTTACTCCCATCCCTGGGGGGCAAGACCGGATTCCCCTTCCTCCCCCACAGCTAGCCCTGGAGGAAGGTCCCTGGCCACCCCAGGCCAGCTTGTGCCCAAGCACTTCTCCAAATGGGGGGCAGACCTTCCAGGAAGCCCAAACAGTGGCTGAGGGGTGAGAGGCAGCCCTCCTCGGAGTGTCTGCTGGATCCAGGGACCCCTCCCCACCACAGCACCTCTCCCTTCTGCTCTTAGGTGAAGGCCTTGGAACTAAGGCCAGAGGTGCTGGGAGAGTCTTGGCACTTCCTCACACGCACACCTTGGTCCTGACTCCACATGGCACCCTGGGCTGCGGGTGAGGGGTGCCGGGCTCTAGGGTCCCTGGGGGCTTGGTCTCTTCCCCGCCCTAATTCCTTTCTAGGTCACCTCCCCAGTTACCATGGCAACCCCCAGTCTAATTACCTCGGCAGGAGGAGGCAGGATAGGAAAGAGCCTGCCTAAAGAAGCTGGGGTACAGCTCTGAGTCTCAGATACCCACAAGCTGGCCTGAGCCCTGCACTCCTCCCTTGCCACAACCCTAAGGCTTGCTTATCACTGCTATCGGTAGTAAGCTCTCAAGACTTCAGATGGGACCATGGGTGAAAATTCCTAGACGGTAGGAGACAGGTCTTGTCAGTGTCCTCAGAGTTCTACCACCCGCCTCTGCGGCTCCTTTATGACTCAGCCACAGGCCAGTTCCAGATCACCTTTGGCACACAGGCTCTCCTCTTTCCTAACCTCTGCCACGTCAGATTGGCTGGGTGCTCAGAAAACAGCAACGAGGGCTGGGCCCCCACAGCCGACCTCCGGCACCTCGGCCAGCCCCAGCACCCTGGTCAATTTTCCTTCAGCGAAGTTCAGCCTGTTGGTCATTAGGACATTCTCTGGTCTCCTCCCCGCCAGCTTTCTGCCTCTCAGGCCTTCTCTGCAGCCTCCCCGTTTCCTGGCTAGAGTTCCCAGATGGGCAGCACCCTCTGGGTCCTCCCTACATCCTGTTCTTCCCTTCCTTCCACACTTTCCAGCAGCTTCTGGCTAGGGCCTCCTTCCCTCCTAGGTTTGGTCTAAAGGCCTGGGGTCCTCCACTCCCCACCCCACTCCCATGGGCCAGAGGGCTCAGAAAGGGAAGGAGCAGGAGGAGGGTCTGGGGCGACAAGAATTCAAAACCAACCAAAAACAGGATCAAGAAAGAAGAAAGAAAGAAAAAACAACAACCAAAAAGCAAGAAGCTCCTGGGGCAGATTCAACAAGAAAAGAAAAAACAAAAAACTCCATTTTGGGAAAAAAAGAAAAAAAAAGAAAAAATTCTTTGTATTTTTTTTTTCAAAATTTTGTGGTGAAATGTCAAGATATTGGGCCTTATTTTAAAAATTTCCAAATTCTTTGATTCTCTTCAAATGTTTGCATTTTCTGTGTCTGATAGGCTTTTGGAAACTAACAGATTTCTGATGTTTCAATTGTGTTGTCAATTTGCCAACTTTATGATTTTTTTTCAAATGTTGTTTTGCTCCAAATTAAAACTGTTTTCTCAAATGGTACATTTCACAAGTTGCAAGACAGTCCAAATTTCTTTCAAACTATAAACATTTTATCCAATTCTTTGGGCTTTTTTTCCCTGATATTCCAATTTCTTTTCTTTTTCCACTTTATTTTCATCATGATTAGCTTTCCTTTCAGGTTTTCTAGTGGGTCCAACATTGTTCAAATTTCACTTGAAGTTTTCATAATTCACTTTTCCAATTATTGAAAATTTTTCTTTTCTTTTTCATTTCTTTTTTTTTTTTTTTTTTAGTTGGGAGAATGACTGAGGGGCCTTGCGGGCTGTGGGGACATTTAGTTAGGGGCAGG
>PVLA01010943.1:0-57964 GCA_004027455.1 Hydrochoerus hydrochaeris | reverse complement strand
CTGGGTCCCTGGGTCTCTGGGTCCCTGGGTCTCTGGCATCAGGCTCCCACTGGTTGGCCCGGTCTGGGACCTCAGAAGAGCTTATGGCTGACCCAGCAGGCCTGGTCTTAGGGGTGGAGCCTAGTGTCCCTGGCCACCCTCCGGTTTTCTGTCCTTCCCAGAGCCCCACCTGCCCCCGATGGAAGCCGTCCTCAGGAGTCCACCAGCGCACTTGGTCCAGAGAGGTCAGGAAACCACACAGCCTTGAGTAGGAGGCCTGGGGAGGTAGACTGCACTAGGGTGGGAGTCCACACCAGCCTCTACCTCACCTGGGAGATCGAGGCCCATCCAGGTGTCTCCAGATACGAGCTCTTGGTCACCTGCCTGGCCACCTTACAGGGGATGACAAAGCACTGGAGGGGTCACCCGGGCTCCCTCCAGTTTCAGGGCTAGGGAAACTGAAGGACTGATTACACAGGTGTCAGAGTGGAGACAGGGCTGGGGTCTCGGCCATCCCAGGTCTTAGTGACTTCCTTTCCCGGGCTTTGCGACACTTGGGGGTGCAGGGAGGGCTCTGGGTTCCTTCCCGGGAACTTGGGGAAGCACACACATGTGGTGACCCGTGTAGCGTGTCCTTAGGTCTGCACCCCTGCCTTCTTGGCCTTGGCCCGCACACCTGGCTGTCCTTGCCCTCAGGTGGCTGGGGCTGGGGTCTCTGCCTTGCCCTCCCTGCTGTGTGTGGCCAGCGCCGGGGGTAGGTGCCTCCTGGTGCAGGAAGAGACCCTGATGGACAGGACGCATGTGTGAAGTCACACTGGCATCTTACGTTGATGCCAGCAGCAACGTCAACTCATGTTGCTTATTAAAAACAAAAACCCAGAAAACGACGTTGGGGGTGGGGTACATGGCCACGCGGGAAGCAGCAGCCTGGCGAGCCCTGAAAAAACCCAACCAAAGCGAAGCCCGCACCAGGCCCAAAGACCTGCCGCCCCGCACCTGGGCCTCGTGCACGTAGCCCTGCCACGCCAGGGGCCGTCCCGTTCGAGTGGATTTATGAGCATCCCCTGAGCTTGAGCTAAGGCAGGAGCCAGGCTCGAGACTCCTGGAGCCCCTCCCAGTCAGCCGCAGGCCACTGGCCCCCTGCCTGCCAGGCAGTCCCCCGGGCGGGCAGCCTGGATCCGGATCCGAGGGACAGGCAGCCTCAGGGAGGTGCAGGCCAGCGGGGGCACTGAGGTCCTCCTGACCGCAGCCTCTCAGCTGCAACCCCGCATCCCAGGCCAGCCCTCAAGGCTCCCACCTCCTGCAACTCTTAGCTCCCTCTAGCCGCTTTCTCACCCCAGCTTTGGGGGCAACGCCAGGGGAGCCCAGCTTAGCTGTCCTGCCTTCTGTTCTAAGCCTCGGAGTAAACAGGAACATTAAACCACTACTTGGGGATCAGGAAACTGGAAATAATCAAAACACAGTGTCCTGTCCTGGGCCTGGGCCTGGGCGCTGGGCTGCCTGTCACCACCCAGCCCCGCTGCCTGGGGCTTTCCCGCCCCACACCCCCCACTGTGGTGGCCCACAGCCCAGGCCACCCCGGTGCTGATGACACCTGGGAACTGCCCGCTGGATGTCACCACACGGCTGGGCTTGGGCCTCCTGAGTACTCAGCCACCTTCCCCTCCAGCCCCAGGGCCCCAGGGGTTGGGCATGGGTGTGGGAGGGCCCTGGGACTGCTTCCCTTCCTCTGTGCAGAGCGGCTCTGTGCAGGGTCTCCCCCGTCCTCTGCACCCAAAGGTCAGGGATGGTTAGGTGGGCCTGGGGTGCATGAGCCAGGGGAGCGGGCTTGGTCCCGCCTCCATCCCAGGACCACCGAGGCCCTTCTGGAAGGACCCTCTGCTCCCAGCAACCCCCACGGCAGCTTCCGGAAGGGGAAACTGAGGCTAAGCCAGCTCTTTCCTGAAGCCCAGAGTGCCTTCACCAGGGGTCACCTGGGGTCACTTCAGATACTTCCTGCCCTCTCTGGGTCTCTGCCTAAGGATCTTCCAGTCTCTTGGGATCGCAGGGAAACTGAGGAAGGGGAAGGCCTAGAATCCTCCTGGGGAACACGGCACAGCCCCAGCCTGGGTGACAGCCACCTCTACTCAGTCCTATAGGCACCACAGCCGTGTCTACCAGGGCACTGGGGAGGACAGCAAGTGCTCCATGCTGAGCCCTAGGCTGCCAGGCCCTGAGCAGGGTGCTGCCCTTCTGCCCGAACCCTTATGCGGGCAGCTCATGAGTGCTTCCTGGACAGGTTGGGAGCCATGGAAATGCCTGAACTTAAAAACTTCAGCTTGGGTGGGTGGGCTGGAGCCAAAGAGGAGGATGATTGACACCCAGAGTAGAGTGGGGGTGCGTGAGGGTAGGTGGCCCAGGGTGACCTCCAGCAGCACGGTTGGGGGTCACAGTCCTTGGGATGGGGAGGAGAGAGCATCCAGGACTCTGCCAGCAGTGACCCTGCAGAAGTGGCAGAATTCATCCTGACGGGGCTGTTTTCCCAGACTCCTTGCAGCTTGGAGTGGCCACAGGACCAGCTCTGGCTAGTGAGATGCGTGGGGGACATTTTGTGTGTGAAGACTTTGTCCCTCCTGATAAGGGAAGCCATGGGAGGGATACCTTCCCTGATCTTCCTGTTTTCTGCCTTTGAACACTGGGGTTGGATGTCTGGAGCTGCAGCAGCCATTTTGCAGTCTGGAGAGGTCCTGTTTGCTGGCTTGGGGTGGTAGAGCCAGCACCAGCAGCCTCAGCCTGATTCCTTTTAGGCCCGAAAACCCGACCCCTCTTTGTCGAAGTCATACTCTGTCCCCTGGGTCTTCTCTAATTTGCAGCCAGGGAATGAATGTGGATGGTGGCTGAGGCCAAGGATGTGGGTGGCAAAGCTCAGGGAGGGGGAAGGGAAGGAGAAAACTGATTGGTGCAGGCTGAGTTCCACAAAAGGGGGCACCACCCTCTCTGGTGGGAAGGAAATAGTGCTGGGGACAAGGAAAGCCCTGTCACTGGAGCTCCTCCAAGGTGTGAGCCCCAGGGTTTGCTTCCGCCACCTCACTGATGCCCCACACGGGGTCACAGGCCAGGTGCCAAGGCTGTGCCGGCTTCACACTTGGGGGCACCAGCAGGCAGGGGTGCTGCCCAGCCATCTTTGAGATAGGGCTGGAGGCCAGGACCTCAGCACAAGGGACACAGGGAGCGAAGGGACCCAGGGGCAAACGATGACAAGTTCTGGGAGTCACGTGTCGGGTGCGGAGCCCAGTGGGTGCAGGTGGGTGCTGGGCCTGGGCGCCTGGCCTGGGAGGGGTGGTGGCCGGGCAGAAGGCCTGGACTTCAGGGAGCCAGGACGCACCTGGGGGACGGGTGCAGCCACGCCCCTCCCAGATGTCTCCTGAGGTGGGCAGGCAGCTGGAGCCTTGGCCAGCGGCCACTGCAAACAGTTTGTCCCTATTGTCATTGAGTAACTGCAGCCAGGCCCTTCCGTCCAGGCCGTTTCGGGACAGCACAGCTGCTGGTGGCCCAGCGAGGGTTACCTGGGACCCCAGCCTTGCCCGCGAGGGCCAGGAAGGAGAGGGAAGCCCAGGAGGGGCAGACGGCTGTTCAAGGCTCACCCTGCCCCAGGTAGGAGGCCTCAGGCAGGTCCCGTCCCTCACTGCTGTCATCTGTAAAATGGGCACAGCGGCCATGTCCTGAGAGTGAGACAGAAGGAGAGGGTTGCATGGCTAGAGGTGCCCCTGGGTGGCGGGGTGCTCGCCTCCCCTGGGCTCTGTCCTCGCCCCTGCAGACACAGTGGATGATTTACATGAAGTCTCTGTGCCTATGCCTGGTGTGTGGCACAGGGCCACTGGGGCAGGGTGGAAACGCAGGCGCTGCAGAGCCATCAGTCAGCAAAATGGAGCTGCGGTACAGACATGCGGCCCGTATCCGATGTCACCCCTAGGGTATGGGCTTCAGAGGGACCCTGGGGTCCTGCTGGGTCTGGAAGGACGAGCCTTGCCTTGTGGAAGAGGATCCCACCCCCCATCTGCTCTCGGGTGGCTGGGGGGATTTGGGGTTTGCACCTCTGCTGAGCTTCCCCTCCATCCAGCAAGCCCAGGCCTCTTCCTGCTGCCCAGTGGAAAGCAGGGCTCCTTGCGTGCTCTGGGCGTGAGGAGGGGGACGGCCACCAGCTGACCGCTCTGACCTTCCACCCTGTTCTGCATTGCTGAGCCTATGGCTATGGCTCTGTCCAGCCTGGGCCACAACTGTAGTGTCCACGCTCCCTTCTGAGGCCTCTGCGGGTGCTGCCCCGCCGGTGTCAGTATCAGATGTGGGCTAGCGCCTAGCACCCCAGGAAAGCTCTCTCCAGGAGGCTCTTGAGGAATAGTCATTGGGGGTGAGCAGAGGGCAAGGTGGCTGTGCTATTCTCGCAGGACCCTCAGACGACGCCACAGGAGCCCAGCAGTGGCTGAGACTCCTTACCCAGTGTCCCAGGCTGGGGACGAGGCGCTGGGCCTTTGCTGCTTCCACAGGGACTGGATGTGGACACTGGGGAGGAGGCCCCTCTGGAAGAGGGACCCTGTTCGGTCAAGGCCTTTCCTAAGAGTCTGCCCCTTGCAACCTGCTCAGAGGTGGGGATAAAGGCCCCCTCCACAGGGCAGCTGGTGCCCTGCACAGCGTTAGCGAGGTGGAGGACCGGCCATGGCTATGGGCGGGGAGGGGCCTTCCGCCTCCCTGGGTCGGGCGTGTCCTGGCTGCTGTAGGCTCCAACACAAGGAGAAGACCGGGGCCTCGCGGGAATGAACGGTTGGAGCAGGGGGTAGAGCAGAGCAGAGGCCCCAGGTTGTCAGTCACCCCTCTGTCCTGGCACTAAATGCCTGCCCTGCTCAGCTCACGGCGGAGGCTTTCTTCTGGGCCATGGTTTCCCTGTTATGGTCCATGGCGTATGGTGGTACGGTGGTTACAGTGGCAGAGAGCTGCTCAGGAAGAGGCTGAACAAAGGGCTGGGGACCAGGTCTGCCCTCCCCAGGCCCGGCCATGCTTCTTCAGAGAAGCGGGTGGGCAGAGCGGTGCCAAACCCGATCACACAGTGAAGGTACTCCAGGGCAGGGAGCAACCTGGGCCAAGGCTCCATGGCAGGATGGTCACAGCAGCCTAGGGGACCACGCCGGGAATACTGAGCTGGAGTCCAGACAAGACTGGACCAGGTTCCCCACGCTCCAAGGCCACCAGAGGGAACTGTCCAAGACATGACCCTGGTTGTGTCACCATCGCATGTGCTCTGCTCACTGCTGCCATTCTTGCCACAGGGCCTTTGCACCTCTTCTTCCTCTAGGGATTCTAATGAACTCCTACTCAGTCCTCAGGGGCCCCTTCCTCCAAGAGGTTTTCCCCCAAACTTCTCTACCCTTTGGACCCCACAGCATGCATGCAGTGGGGCAGGACTGTCATTGTCTGTTGCCTGGGCCATCTCATGCTCGGTGGAGGGCTTCCTGCCCAGGACCCCAAAACTCTAGCCCGCAGCACAGCCCACAGCCTGGTGAGAAGGAAGTGAGGAGAGGATGCCTTTAAACTCTGAAGAGACATTTCCCCAAGCAGCTGGCAAGGCCCTGCCGCTCCGGGGGATTTTCCAATCTGCTCCAGAGAGGCCCAGTTCCGAGAGGGAGGGTGGGAGCATTCGGGGACATGGCCCTTGCTGCTGTCGCAGCATGGTGCACCCCAGGCCTCCCCCACCCCCAGCAGCGCACTGCAGGGTGGGAAGTGGGGGGGGGTTTTCACAGCCTTGTCAGCCTCTGCCTATGGCCAGGACCATAGTCCCCAGGCACAGAGGGGTCCTGCCCAGCCGCCAGGACCCTGCATCTCTGGGGTGGGCGTCTCCGGGCTGGGCGCTGCGTCTCAGAGTGGCTCCCGGCCTGCTGTGGACGGCGCTGGCCCTGGGGGTCGGGGAGCCCGGGCAGGCTGTGGCAGGCAGGGCTCGGGTCAGCGGTGACAGCTGCGTGAGGGGCACCCCTGGGGTTTCCAGAGATGGAGTGGAGACTCTGGGAAAGGGGTTCGCCCCTGCCCGGCCTGGCACCAGCCTTGTCTGTGGGAGTTGTTTTGCTCTTGGTAATTGGTGAGAAGTTTGCTGTAAAGTCTGCCCAGAACCCCAGAGTGGAAGCGGGCAGAGGGCCAGCGGGAGTAGGGAATGCTTTTCTGAAACACATTTTTCTGAAAGTATGTTTCGTCTGCTCTTAGGACGCTGTGAAACTCACACAGTTTGAACAGGGTTGGGCAGAGGGTTCTCCTTTGGCTCAAGGACCTGGAGAGGCTCTGGGGGGCAGAGGGGCACCTTGACCCTGGACAGCCACGTGTCCTGGACCCAGTGACCCTCCCTTCCTGGGCACAAGGCTGGCCTTGGGCGTCACCAGGTTGGCGGGGAGCCAGTCGCTCAGAGCGGTGGGGAGAGTACTTGCTGGGCCTCCCCTTGCCAAGTGCTCAGCGGAGTGGATGGGCCCTGTCCTCTGCCCTGAGCTCTGCTGGTTCCTGCCTGGACATTGCAACCTCCACCTGCCAGGCTGCTGGTTTTCCGGGGCATCAGCTTGCAGGGGCTCTGAGGAGGACCAGGGGTGTGAGTGTTCTGCAGGGTCCCCCTGGGTGTGGGTCACGATTACATAGGTAGGAAAGTCCCCCAAACATGGTTTCCAAGAGTGGGGCAGCAGGACAGGCCACCGAGTCGTCTCGCGGGGTGACAGCCTCAAGTCCCCTCCCCAGCAGGCCTCCAGGGCTGCATCTGTAAACACAAGGCAGTGAGCAGGATTCCCTGTCCCCTGTGGCTCCCTCCACTCCGGCGTCTGGCCCTGGGGTGACTGCCTGCCCCTGCTTCTCACCTGCCGAGAGCGCCATCATTTAGGCAATAGCCTCAGCAAAGAGGTGCGGGGTTTTCTCTGCAGATCTTGGGAGCTTGGCGAGAACCCAATTTAAAAATGGTTTGGAGAGAATCAAAACTTAAAAATGGCGAGCAGTGGGCAGGACGGGGCGTTGGAGGCCCGCGCGGGGAGCAGAGGTCCGCAGGCTGCTGTGCTGGCGGCCTCGGTTACCTAAGTCCTGGCATGGAGCTGCACCCGGGCAGGGTGCTCGGGAGCGCTGGGCGCAGGGAGGCTCTGCAGCGTGGGGCACTCACAGCCGGGCCAGAGGGAGGCGGGCCAAGCCCCTGTGTGGGCACCTTGTCCCGGGGTGGGGGTTCCTGTGGGGGTCACGGCTCACCCCCATTTTAAACCTGGGCAGTTACTGCACCAGGGCTTGCAAGGCCAGTCGAGGGCTGGCCTTGCTAAGGGCACTGCGTGGCTTCCGTCTGTCCTTCCGCTCCCCTAGGCTGAGAAAGATGTGTGCTACCTCCATTTCATGCAGGCGGAGCCCGGAGCTCGGGCAGGTTACATAATCCACCCATAGTCTGGCCAAGGTCACCGGCTGATGCGAGGGGAGGTCAGGAGGCCACCCTGTGTCAACTGACTGCGGACGCTTGGGCCTGCAGTCCTTCCTCCCTTTTAAGTTCCAAAACTGGTGGGCCCCATGGCCCCTGCAGAGGTGCCCAGATGGACCTTTACATAATCACTTATTTTCATATGTGTTAGAAAACAATTATCCCATTAAATCTGTGACTCGACTGAGTGTATTACCTAGAAGGCTACAGTTTAAAATTGAGATTATTTTGGATTGAATCTAAGAAAAATATTAAGTAAAAAGTGACCTCAGTGGGAAGAAGGCTCCAGCCAGGAGTGGACATAGCCCAGGACAAGACCATCTTGGTCCCTCTTTCCTTGGGCTCTACATGTCATGTCTATTCCCCTCTCCTGCCTCCTGCCTGCTCTCTGTCTCTCCTCTCCCTGTGGAAACCTTGCACTTGGCCTTCAGCTCCCTCTGCCCCAATGGCCGCCATCTTGGTGGATCTAGTGGCCGCCATCTTGGTGGATCTAGTGGCCGCCATCTTGGTGGATCCAGTGGCCGCCATCTTGGTGGATCTAGTGGCCACCATCTTGGTGGATCCAGTGGCCACTCTTGGATGGAACCTGGTGGTCTCCATGGAGTGATTGCTGGGCACATTGACACAGATGGCTCCTCAGAGCATTCCTGTCTTTCACTAACCTCCAAGTACTGGTGTTCCTCAGGGTTCAACCAGAACTTCACCGGGTCAGGCCCCTCCCTGCCCTCCTTGTGGGTTCCATTGCCACCTTTGTGCTCATTATGAGCTATCAGTGCGTGATGCTTTTCACCCTGTGCGGGTGACATCTTGGCAGTGTGGACCCCCTGCCTAGGGCCACCTGCTCTCCCAGCTGCCCCTTCTCTGGGTTCTCTGCTGCCACTGCTCAGACCCAGGGCAGGTTCAGCTCCAAGGTCCTGGCCCTCTCTCTCTAGGTCTGATGCACTCTCCTCTGGGACATGCCCAGAATCTACTCACTGCTCCATCTGCCCATGGACTTTCACCTGCTTGGACATAGCAGCTAGCAGTTTCTCTACAAGGCCTCCATCCCTGCCCCACTGACTTCCTTCCATTACAGCCTCCCATCTTCCTGATGAAGCTTGACTGAACAGTATGGTGGTATACACCTGTGACCCCAGCACTCTGGGAGGCAGAGACAGGAGGGTCACAAGTTTGGGCAGTCTGGTCAGCTTATCTACTTATTGAGACCCTTCCTCAAAACTAAAAGAAAAGCGGTTAAAAAGGATTGGGGAGGTAGCTCCCTGTGAGGGATCTAGGTTCAATCCCCAGTACTGCCAAAATCAACCAACCAACCAACCAAACAAACAAATAACTTGGCCTCTGGACTGAGCCTGTGTGGCTCCCCGGTTTGACTCCTATGTAATCATTGAGGAGTTTACAACAGCCAGAGGCTCAGCGTGGTGGGGCAGTCATTTAGCTCATCCGTCATTATGTCCCAGGGCTCCTAAGACAGTGCGCAGAGTGACAGCTCCCAGGTGGCTCTCCCAGGCTCAGCCCGACCTCTGCCCTTGCCTGCTCCTGCCACCTGCCTGGGAAGGTGGGCAAGGGCAGGGGGGTAACAAGAAGCTTGGCATTGTCCTTCTGGTCCTCCTGCTCAGGTCTGCTGACCAAACCTTGTCCTGTGGCCAAGGTGGCCTCCAGAAGGCTGGAGATGTCATGTTGGTTGGGATGCATGGGCCCAGCTGACACCTCTGTTACCAAGGAGGACCTAGGGAAGATCTTCAGTGGCCAGCTAGATGCCCCACAGGAACCGATGCCCACCTCTGACCTGGGGGTCCTCCCACCTGGCCTTGGCACTTCAGGTTTAGCAGGGATGACGGATGAATTCCGGGCACAGTTTCTGGACCGGTGCTCAGTAGGACCGGGCCAAAGCATCGACTCGTCATCGTCCCTGTGCCGAGGATTTGGCACTGGGGACCCAGAGGCCTGGGGCTGGCTGGGGTAGGTGCGGTTGGTGCGTAGCAAATCAAACCTGTCAATTCCAGAAGCTTTTGGCACATTGCTGAAGCGACGAGATGACTTTGAGAAGTGTCTGCATGTTTTTTCCCCAAGTGCAGTTATTTTTGCCGCTGTGAAATGTTCTGAAATCTGACAGTTTTGTTTTGAGTCTTAGCCCGATGTGAAGATGGAAAGGAACACTGCCTCCCCGTTCTGTGGCACCCGCTTCTTGGGGTTTCCTGAGGACACCCAGATCCCGGAGAGGAGGCCAAGGAGAGGCCCGGGGACCGAAGTTCCCAGGCAGGGTGCAGTGGGTTGAGCTGAGACCTTGGCTGGCCACGGGGCGAACTCCTGCTGTGTGCCTGGCTCATGCACACACAGTCCCCAAGCACCTACTGTGTGGTGCAGGGTGTTGGAGCCGTGGCAGGGGAGCAAAGGTTGCTTTGTCATGCTTTGTGGCAGGGGAAGGGGGAGCTGAGGGAACAGGAGAGGGTTGCAGCAAAGGCGGAGTTCCGGGTGCCCCCACCCCTGGCTGCCACTTGAGGATGAATGCGACCCCAAGTCTCTCCACAGCAACCCTGGGAGACTGCAGGGCTGTGGTCTCGGGTCCTATGGAGGACCACACTGAGGACCACGGCGAGGCCCAGCAGTCAAGTCCTGCGAGGGTCTGCGGCTCAGCCAGCTGCCTCCCTACCCAGGTGGTCGCGGGCTGCTCTGCTGCAGTGACACCATCTCACACTCCTGCGAATGTGTGCCGGTGTTTACGGCGCACTTGGCTGCATTGCCATGGAGACCAATGATGCAGCCCTTTCTTCGGAGAGGTAGACAGAGGAGTCACTGAGGCCCACGCTGCAGCACCTTCCCAGTTAGGAAGCGAAACCAAAACCCCTGCACATGGCAGGGTCTCTCCCTCCCTCTCCAGCCTACGCGCTGGGACCTTCATGTAGCAGACACTGGCCCATCTGTTAGGTATCAGGCTGCCGAGAGGACAAAGACCCCATGAGAATGGGGGGGGGGTAGAAGAGAGGAGGGCTCTTTTCCTTCTGTGTAAACCATGCAAGGCTGATGTGGCAGCTCCATGGCACTGGGGACTCAGATTATTTCTGTCACTCACCATCCTGCCGCTCTCAGACCCACCAGGCAGCCAGCAAAGGAGGAGAAACAAGCCTGAGTGTGTGGTCCTTTCCTGTGAAGCTGTGAGGGTCCCATCCCCTCCTGTCTCATTCCATCCCATCTCATGGCATTCTTCTCACTCCATCATATCCATTGTATTCTCCCGTCCATCCATCCATCCCTCCATCCATTCTTCCATCTGTTCCTCCTTCCCCCATCCATCCATCCCTCCATCTATCCATCTATACATCCATTCCATCCAGCCATCCATCCCTGTATCCATCCCTCCATGCATCCTTTCCATCCATTCCATCCATCTATCCATCCCTCCATTCAGCCCATCCATCCATCCATTTCTCCATCTGTCCTCCATCCATTCCATCCATCCATCCATCCCGTTCATCCATCCCATCCACCCATCTATCCATTCCATCCTATTCATCCATCCACCCCACCCTATCTACAGACTTGGATCTTCCAAGAGGGCTGGGTCTCAGCACTGAAGAGGGAAAGGATGTTGAGGGCAGTTGAAAGACAACTGGTACCTATGCCATGTCTACCTTTTGGGCCACCAGCATCGATGCAGTCTCCTGGGCTGTGGGCACGCTTGGCTCCTTTGCATGGGGACAGCCCTGCAGTCCCTGGTCTGAGGTCTGGGGTCCCTAGTCCCCTTACCGAGGCCAATGATCGGGAGCAGGGTAGCTGTGAATGCCTAGGGCAAGAGGCCACCTCTTCTGAGACAAGGGTGTGGTGGAGAAGAGGGCACAGGGTCGGGCTGGACTGCTGGCCATGCAGGGAGTTGAACCCAGTGCTCCAGCCCACTGTTTCTGGGACCTTGTATAAGCCACTTTGAGGTCCCCCATCCCCCATCTTCCCACTTCAGTGGACCCCGCAGAGCAGCAGGCTTCCAGCCAGGGCCGGCATGGTGTCCCGGCATCCTTCCGAGGCATGATACTAGACAACAGCCACACGTGTGGGTCGCCTGGCCGTGCAAAGCCCTCCACCAGGCGGTGGCTCCAGGTCTCTTTGCACCTGGTCTGCTCCACGTTGCTGTGGCCTGGAGAAAGTCCTCGTCTAGACCTGCCTCTTAAAATTGAATTTACTAGTGCGCACTAGCGATAAGGAAGAGTGGGTTTGTCCTGCTTGTGCCTCCACGGAACGGGCTCTGTCGTTTCCACCGCTGCCCTCCCTTCCCCTTCCCTCCCCTCCCCTCCCCTCCCCTCCCCTCCCCCGTCGCCTCTCCATCATCTTCCTCTCATGTCCTCTTTCTCTTTCCAGAGTCCACAAGGGGTGTGATAGGAAAATACGGTGACTATTGCAGGTAAACCTTTTATTACGGTGAAAGATCCGCTGCTGCTCAGCTCCCTCAAAACCCTCCCTAGGATTTGCCTCCACTCGTCCCCCTCTCCTGCCACTTTCTGCAGCAGCCCTGGGGTCCTCTCTCCTGGGTTTCTGAGGTGTGCTGCTGTGGCTGCCTCAGGGTCCAGAAGCAGAGTTCCCTTCCGGGTCACCTTGACTCTGGGGAGGAGCCAGAGGTCACCCAGTGCCGGGGATGGCAGAGAAGCCGATGGGGACAGAGCGGCTTGGTTTCACGGGCTGCCATCCACTGGACGCTGCTCCACCGTGCTCCCTGTCCTGATCACACGCAGAGCACACTCTCAGGCAGGAGGACTCCAGGACTGCCTCAGAGAGTGGCCCGGATGACGGACAGGGCAGCGGGGAGGAGTTTGAGGGGGCTTCGTGACAATGCACCTTTAGTATGATGAGCTTTAAAAAATTTTAAATGTTCCCGGTACAACTTGGTTACTCCTCGTATGGGAGGAAACATATCTGTCTTCCTGATCTGGCTTTGTTTTAGTGCTGGGGATACAACTCAGAACCTCACAATTTCCAGGCAAGCGCTGAGCTAAATCCCTGGCCCCTAATCTGGCTTATTTCATTTAACACGATGGACTTCAGGTCCCTCTATGGACCTGAGGACATGCCGTGGCTTTGTCAAATCACAGGTCTATTTTCAGCCTTCGCACAGACTACACACCGATTTCCTCAGCGACTGGACTAACTCAGGGAAGGTGCAAGTTCCCCTTGACCCCCTTGCCCACGTGGACGTATGTGCTCATGTCTGTCTACACACGTGTAGACATGTGTGTATGTATTTTGCATCCAGGGCCTTTACACTAAGCTACATTCCCTGCCTTAAAAATCTAATTTATTTTTATTTTGAGACAGGGCCTCACTAAGTCACGAGATGCCCAGGCTGGCCTCAGATTCCCAGCCCTCCTCCCTCGAAACCTGTCTTGTTTTTTCTGTTCCTGACACAACTATTCTGACTGGGCTGAGATGGATTCATGCTGCTCGGGTAACTGAAGAGGCCGAATGTTTTCCCATACGGTTAATCGCTGGCTCTTTGTACTTTTTTGAGAAGAGCCTCCGAGGCTCATTTGCCTATTATTAGTGAAATTACTTATTGCTTTGATGTTTGGTCTTTCGACCTCTTTGTATATTGTAGGTGCTAATCCTCTGGGAAGACTGGCTGGCAAAGCTTTCCCCGGGCTGCGGGCTGTTTCTTCACCTGGCTAGTTGTTTTTCTTGCCATGCAGGAACTTTTTATTTTTATGTTTTGAATTTTAAAAACTAGACTTTACTGTTTAGGACAGTTTCGCGTTCACAGCAGCTCACAGGGCTGGTACAGAGGTTTCCCGTGAGCCCTTGTCCTGAACAGGCAGGGCCCCACCCCGTGGAGCTACGCTAGCTTCATGAGAATTTTCACTTTTGTGGTACACATTTGTGGTACATAGGACCATAGTCATCGCGGGGACTTGGACGTAACGCGCACTGTCTTTTCACTCCCTCTCCCCACAGGAGTCTTTGGCGGCTGTAGCCTGGCTTGCTGGTTTTTGCCATCACTTCCTGTACCAGTGGAGCCTTTTTCAGGAAGGCTTTGCCTGTGCCTGTGCCTTGAAGCGTTCCCCATGCCTTGTGTGTTCTTTAAATGCTTATAAAGACTAGTCTTTGCTGGATGTGGACTACACACTCGGAATCCCAGCGCGCTGGGAGGCCGAGGCAGGAGGACTGCAAATTTGAGGTCAGGTTAGGCATCTTAGTGAGACCTTGCCTAAAAAGAGAAAAAGAAAAGCTGCAGAAGTAGCAAAAAAGAAAGCAGACCCCGTGTCTCATCTATTTCAGGGCTTTCTGTGGGCGCCATCTTACTCCTTTCCAAGGGCTGAGCCCCAGCAGGGCTGAGACAGCAGTGTGTTCGGCCCGGTTACTCCTCTTTCCCGACGGTCCTGAGGCTGAGGAAGACCAGGCAGAGGTCGGGCGGCCGTCAGGGCACGATCCGTTGCAATCGGGGTGGGCTGGGTCCTCGGGGAGGCTGATAGAAGACGCCCCGCTTCTTCTTCTTCTTCGTGTGATGGTGCACACGATGCCGTCATCTGCACCTCTGCGGCCTTCCGCGAGCAACTTGGGGCTCAGGGGCTCAGGTGGATGTGGCCCCCACCCCGCATCCTGGCCACGGCCCAACAGAGCAGGGGATGTGGAGAAAGCGGGGGATGCGCAGGCCCTGCTCCTCCTTGTGGGCCGGCTCCACCCGCACACACCCCAGAGGATGTAACCAGGGCTGGGGAAGCCAGCCGGCTGTCATTGCCACTGCCATCTGCTGAGCTCACTGCAAGACCCTGACCCCGAACAGTGAGCGTGTGGGTGTGGGAGCTTTAACCAGCAAGTCCGTAGGGCTTGTGCAGCCCGCTGCAGGGCGTCCTTCCTTCCGTGGGGGGCTCAGTGGGGTTCAGCAGGGGGAGAGGGGGTTAGCAGGGGAGGGAAGGCAAAACCCCGGAGCTGTGGAGGGGTTGGGTTGTGTGGCGGGGTGCTGAGACCTGTGAGGGTTTGCACCTGGTTAGGAGGAGAGGGGGCTCCCTGGGAGGGTGGGGCTCTGGAGATGGCGGGGTGCCGGGGTGGCAGGGGTCCTGTGTGGCTGTGGTCACAGCCCAGCACTGTGGGAAGGACCAGCATGTGTGAGGTCCTAGGGCAAATCTTGGGTCTGTGAGCCCAGGGCTGCAAGCAGCAACGGAAGCCAAAGGCAAAGAGCAGAACTTGTACCGGAGAAAAAAAGGCTCTCAGCGACGTGCAACAAAGCCTGGTCCAGTTCTCTCTGGTTTTCCTGAGGTCAGAGGTGCAGGACTCTTTGAAAACCGACTTGGGAACCGTTGCTGGGAATTGGAAGGCGTGCCTCAGCCAAGATGCACGATAAAAAGAGATGTGTGTCCGTGAGCAGACACTGGGGATCGCATGTTTTTCGTCTTCAGTGTGCAGGGAGACGAGCCCGTCAGCGGGGTGGGCGGCGTGGGGGTGGGGAGCCCTGCAGAAGGCAGCTTGGGGCTCCAGAAGAGGATCTCTGCTCTCCACATAGACAACACCCAGGAGGGCTGTGTAGCCGCGTGTATCCAAGGGCCCCATGGAGAGTTTCAGATCCTGCAGGGAGGAGAGAGAGAGAAAGAACACTGAAGATGGCCAGAATGGTATTTGAATAAACAGTGTGGACAGCTGCTCCTCCCAGCTGGAGCCAGAGAAATTCTGCAGCCGTCCAGGAAGAAATTGCGTTTGACGAGGGACCTGCAGACCAGGAGATGAGTGGGATGAGTCCTCCCGGGCTGGCTGCCCCTGCTGCCTCTCCAGGACCTGGAATTCCCCTCAGCTACGTGCTCTGCCTCCACTACCTCAGGAGCCCGAGGTGTGTCCAGAGCCCTAATCTTGGGGTTCTTTGTCCTCCCGCGGAGGGAAAGCGTGAATCCCTCCTGGAAGTGGAGAGCATTCTCTGGAAGGCACTGCCTGGCTTGCACCCTATGAGGGTATGCTTGGTGACCACGACAGGGTGGCCCATGGGGAGACCCAGGGTCCACACCCCAAGACCTGGCAAGGAGGCATTCAGGACCCTGGGTCCAGAACTGAATCCGACTGTTTGTTCTGGAGGGTTCTGAAGGGGCGGGCCTGGTGTCTCTACCATGGCCCAGGGCCTGGGCATGTTATTGATCCCTATCTTTTGGCCCCATGGTGTCAAAAGAGAGACACAAAGATACTTTTCCATTTGAGACAAAAGCCTTCCTGGCTAAGGACCACAGGACAATGAAAAGCCTTCTCCAGAGCTGACTCAAATGCCCCAGGAAGGCGCTGGACCCTGATCCTGACCCCTGACACATGCCAAGCCCCGCCGCTGGCCTTGGGAAGCATGGAATGCATTGCAAAGCCTGTCCTGGGGAGGTGCACCTTTGGGGGTCCTGCCTGTGTTGTGAACGCCAGCCACCTTTGCAGGAGGAAGCAGAGCAGCTGTGCTGACTGGACCAGGTTGGGGCCCCATGGCCTGCCACTTAATTGCATCTACTGTGCTTGGGCCTCCTGGGACCTCGTGGCTGCCATTAAGATGCACCAGGATTTGTCTAGCAGGTGGAGGGACTGGGGGAGTGTCCCCCGCTGCAGCCACCTCCTTTCCTGGTTTTAGGGTGCATGTGGAAGCTCTGTGACAACAGCGTGACACACAAGGGACAAGGAGCTGTGGCCTGGAGGAGGGGACCCCATACCGTCATAGGGTAAGGAGGGCCGACCGTGGAAGGATCAGAAGAAATGTTTGGAGATCAAAATGGGGCACTTAGGCTCCAGCCCCGAGGGATATTTTCTGTTTATAGTCTCCTACTCAAGTCAAGGTGGAAAATATTTATCTTTGCCGTTTTCCAAACAGTGGCCTCTGGCCAGATGAAACGTTGCAGCCACAGGGTCACTTGGCTCCTGGAGCTTGGGAGGCAGAGGAAGATGGGGGCCTCCGCCGCCGTTCTGGGGGGACCCCATTGCTCCAGGGCCTGGGACCGAAAGCTGAGTCTCCTCCACTGTGGCCGCTGCTTTGCTTGTTTCACTTAAAAAACTGGTGGTAAAACATGTGTAACATGACACATGATTCTGTGAGTGACAGAGTCCATGGCAACAAGGACCTAAGCAAGGGCCATTCAGTGTTCTCGGGGACACAGTCCGGCAGCTCTGCCGTGCACCTGTTGCTGTGGATGGTCTCCAGATTCCGTTCTGGGTCCCTGTGCCAGGTCACCACCCTGGACCCAGCTCCAGCGCTGAGCACCTTGCCCTGCAGTCCACTTTCTGTGTGTGTCTGGGGCCTGGTCTGTGTCAGGGAGGGCAAGGTCTGCCCCAGGGCCTGCCAGATCCTTGCAGTGTGGCTGGGGCATTGCACATCTTGGGGTTTTCTTCCTTTTAAAGGTGGAACAGAAGGCCCAGGGGCCTTGGTTTGGTTCCATGGCTTACAGCAGTGGGTGGGAAAGTGGGTCCCTCGGGCTCAGCCATGGAGAAGTGAGGCAGGCACCCCACCATCGCCCAGTCCTGCCGAGCCAGTGACAGGGTGGACTCCATGTGAGAGAGTTCAGGGAACCCCTCAGGATGCGGTGGCTGAAACCGAATTCCTCAGAGCTAGAACTAGGAGGAAGACAGCTAGAGGTGAACTTCAGAAGGCCTCCGAATCTCTGTCATCTAGACAGGGTACATTTATCACAATGTTTAAAAAAAATCAAAAATAATGCAAAAACATCAGAATGCTAAGTAAGACAGGGTCGGCCTCAGTGGTTCCCTGCAGCACCAGCCGCCCATACTGCCCAGCCTGGCCTTGTCCTCGTATTTCTGCAGTGCCCAGGATGGAACCCAGGGCTCCCCACATGCTAGGTAAGCACTTTACCCTGCAGCCATGGCCTGGCTGCTGACCTTGTCTGTATTGAAAATACTCAACATTTGTCATCTTGAGTTTTTATACTGTATTTTAGTAAAAGGTGCGGAAATTCAAGTTCCCTTTCGGTCGTTCCGGGTGTGCACTCAGCGCGTGGACAGATAGCGCAGCCCAGCCTCACACCGTGCAGAGCTGCAGACACCTTAAACAACCCCCGTCACCCTTCGCCCCACTCCCGGCAGCCCCTGCTCTCCTGTCCGTCTACGAATTTCACTCCTCCAAGTGTGTCATCTGGTGGGAACCTGGGCTTCCTCAGTCAGTACCCAGCCTCCAGGCTCATCTGTGTGTAGCGTGTCACTAGTGTCTCTTCCTTTTCACAGTGGAGTGATATTCCTCTGTGGGGACAAATCGCATTGTTCTAATCCATTCTTCAGTTGATGGGTTGTTTTAGAAACTGTGACTAATGCCGCCGTGAACATGGATGTGCATGTATTTGCTCAAGTCTGTTGACTTCAATTCTTTTGCATATGCACATGGGAGTGGAACTGCTACGTGAGACAGTGATTAAAGGTTTCACTTGCCGAGGGCCTGCCAAGCCCATTTCCACGGTGGCGGCTGCTCCATTTACATTTCCACCAGCGAAACGCGAGTCTTCCGATTTCCCCACATTCTGCCAAGTATGCGTTTATCATTGGCATCCTGGGGTGAGCAGTGGTGTCCCGCAGTGGTTTGAATTGCGCCATCTCCATGGCCGGCACTCTGGGGGTCTTTCTGTGGTCCTCCTGGTCACGTGTGTCACTTCTTTGGAGAAATGCCCATTCCAGTCTTCTGTCTAGTTTTAAATTAGGTTGCTTATTTTTTTTATTGAGCTCTAGTTGCATTACTTACAACTTTACAATTTGTTTTTTAGAGCAGTTTCAGGCTCCTTCCTGGCCGGGTGCTGGGAACAGGCTGGAGAGCACCCCAGCACAGCCCCGCCGGTACCCGGAGAGCTTGTGTGCCCCCCCCCCCCAGCTGGCTCGCATCAAGGCCCACACTGTGCGGTTAATTCCGTGGGTCGGTGTGAGTGTATAAGGACACGGATGTACACTTCGGCATAATTTTTCTGTTGCAGGACAAGTGAGCTGCACCTACTCATCATCCCGGTTGTAAGAAATACCCTGTGAAGATGTGATGTGTTTTCACTGCTGAGTTGTTTAGTTTAGTTTTTTTTTTTTGCACCGGGAGTTGAACTCAGGGTCTCGCACTTGCTAGGCAGGCTCTATGCCTCTGGCTATATCCCCAGCCCTCTGCTGGGTTTCCTGGTAGCCCCTCATTCCCCACCAGGCCCCAGTCTGCTTCTCCTGTGAGGAAACCTCCTGGGGACCCCTGGGTGGTGGTGGGTAGGGCAGGCACAGGCAGGAAACAGAGGCACAGCCCCTCTGGGCCTGCAGTGCTGCCTGGCTCGGGGTGCAGCTCTCCCCCAGGGCCTTCTTCTGGGAAGGAAGCAAAAGGGTGAGCACCGAGGACGCTGCCAAGCCCGCTGGGTCCTGACTGGAGCTAAGGCCATGCGCTCCTGCAGGGAGAGGCTGGAGGAGGGCCAGCCGCTTGCCTTTGCTCCAGGGCCAGGGCGCCTTCTTCCGCCCACTTCCCTGACCACAGGGGGACCAGACGCGCCTGCAAAGTCTCCTGAAATGCCTCCCCCGGGAAGTCCCTCAGGAGGGCGGTTGGCGGGATGGCGCTCCATTCACATTTATAGAGCATCACTGATGCAGCCTTGTCCTTGTCATGGAGCATGGCTGGCTGTGGGTCTTGAGCAGCTGTCATCTTCCAGAGCACATTGGAGAAGTCGTTCTGCCACTTGGGCTCCAGTTCAGGCTCCATTGGTCGCCTCTCCCTGCCCTACGTCCTTCCTCATCCTCTGCTGTCCCCCATCTGCACTCTCAGGAGGTGGCCTGGCTCTGAGGAAGCAAGTCCATCAGATGTGACCTGCCACCATGCCCACCCACCTGCACCTCACCACCTGTGTGCCCCTTCCTAGGGCACCGGGTCCCCTCCACCTCCCTGGTGTGAGGCTCCTTGGTCCTGTCTGTCATCTTTGAAGCTAATTTGGTCTCAGGCTGGGATGTGGTTTGTCTGGGGTTCATGGCAGGGAAGGATCTTGGGTGGGTTGACTCTGAGTGGGGTGCTGTCCACTGGGGGCAGAGAAACAGGATGAGCAATTCCGCTGTGGATCCTAGGAGAGCCCTACACGGGGGTGGCCCTGCAAGGTGCCTTGAGTCGAGGAGGACAGGCAAGGATTTGAGCTTCATGTGGGTCAGGGGGTCTTGAGCAGAGCAGCCCCCTTTTGCCCTCACCTGGGAGTGGACATCTGGGTTGTGAGTGACAGAATCCATGGCAACAAGGACCTAAGCAAGGGCCCATGGACCTGCAGACAGGTTGGAGGCTACCTCATATCTGTGTCCACTGAGGGCACAGATCACAGCTTAGTCAGTTCCCGGGGTCCTGGCTTGAGGGCCACCTGGAACACCCCTCTCCAGCACATCCCGCCTGCCAGGGTGTAGAGAGGCCCCCGGTCTGGACAAAGCCTCAGACAGAAGAGGCAGGTTCCAGAGTTGGAAGTCCAGGGGGACACGCGCCAGCCTGAGGGACTGAGACACCTGTGGTGTCTGCCTTCCTGCTATCTAGTCCACACCAGATGCCACGCCCGGGCTCCAGAATGCAGAATATTTGCAGAATGCAGCTCGGCTGATGGCTGACGCTGCCTGCAATGACTACCCCCATCTCCCTGTGTCCAGAGTCAGGCTTTATCTCTGCCTCTGCTGGTGACCTCTGTGTCACTGTATCCCAGGGTGTTTCATTAGCCTGGTTTCCTCTGCGGCCTGCACCCTTCACAGGGCCTGCTCCCCTGGCCCTTCCCTGTTCTTCTCAGTCTCCTCCCTGTCCCACGTGGCCCCTGCTCCACCTCTGGTTTCTTCTCTTTTCTACCCTCACCCTCGCATTTGCCTGTCCAGCCCTGAGCTCCCGACAAAAACTTGGAGACTGAAGTCGCAATCTGGAGTTTGCACCAGGTGCCCCTAGGTATCCCACTCGTGTGACCAAACGGGGTTCCCAACAACCCAGGCCCGCTGCACCCCCAAACTGCCCCATCCTGTGGATGGAGCTATATTCCTTTGGCTGCTCAGAGCTCCAGCCTCACCCAGTCGGCCAGGAATTCCTGTAAGCTCCACGTTCCACACAGCTGTCCCTGTCCAATCAGGGGCACACACGTCCGTGCCAGGCTTCCTAACAGAAGACAGTTCAGCACTTGCACATAACACGTGCACAGCCTCTGTGTGCTTTTCCTCATTTCTGCATGAACTATAGGACCTGGCCCAACGTCCACATCCCAACTATATTGTTTAGGAGGCAGTGACATGGGAAAGGTCTAGATGTGTATAGTGCAGACAGCTGTTTTCCTGAATGTCCTCCATTTGCAGTTGAAAGAAAGCATGGATGCAAAACTCAACAGATATGAAAGGACAACTCCTTGTCCAGAAGCTACCATGAGGTGAGAGCGTCCGGCTGAGGAACTGAGATGGCTGTGCATACAGCACCCACCAAGGTGGCACCCACAGGCCCCTGCAGACCAGCACCTCCGCCAACCTGACATCCATCCTGGAGAGGGCTGGGGAGACGGAGGCAGCTGCTGGGGACCAGGACAAAGCCCCGCATTCCCTGGAAGAGGTCAGCAAAATGCAGACGCTCAACAATGAAAAGTCTACGCCATTCCTCGTCCGGTCAGTACTTCCACCCGCAAAGCCAGAACACGCAAGCCAGGACCAGGGAGAAGCCAGGCACGGCCCAGACCTAAGAATGATGGAGACAGCGGACGCGGCCGAGAACGGTGTAAAAACGACGTGTGCGCGTGCCTCACCAAGAATCCAGACACGGGAGAGACAGAAGTGGGAGGTACAGAAATACACCGAGGCTGGTGGTGGGGCTAGTGCAGAAGCTGCCTGGCGCTCACACAGGCCTGGGTTCCGTCTCTAGCACAGCAAGAAGCAAAAACCAAAAACAAACAAACAAACAAACAAACAACCCCTCCAAAACTCCAGACCCCAATTTGAGCTGGAAAACCCTGGGTTTTCCAGGGTCTTGGGCACACCAGGCGGCCTGGGGACATTTTCCTGCTGAGGTCCCTAAGAGGACGGGTGAGGTGGAAGAGGATTTTAAGATGAAACAGCCAAAACATTTCCGAATTTGATGAAAACTTTCAATCTGTAAATCCAAGAAATTCAAGGAAAACCACGTAGGATAAATACAGAGAAAATCATACTGGGCTATAACATCATCATTTTTCTGAAACCAGCATTAAAGAGAAAATCCCAAAATAGCCAGAGAAAGATGAGATGCGTTGCATACATAGGGACAGCGTGGAAGTGGGGCGCTGTCAGGCTTTGGAGCCAGAAGTCAGTGAGGTAAAATCTTCAGGGACAAGAAAGGGCGAAATCATTTGTCAAAGTCGACACCCTGGGGACAGAAAGGTGAAGGCGAGACTGGGTTTATTCTGTTTTATTTGTTTGGTATTATAATCTTTAAAATAAAAAAAAAATTATTTAAAAAAATGAAGGCAAATGGACGCTTTTAAGACCCCGAAAGATTTGCACAACAAAAAATTGTAAAAGAAGTTGTGTACATGACACCTGACAGAAAGTCAGACCTACGGAAAAAGCATCGAGGGTGGGAATTAGACAGATAAACGTGAAGGGAAAATAACTCTCACAACCAAATGAAGCCGTACTTAAAGGACGGTTGTAGTGATATTTGTGGGATTCTGGGGGTTAAGAAATGTTATTAGAAAAGAGAAACTTTGATTAGATATTTTAATTACGGATGCAATACATGCTACATGCTCAGTCCGTCCAATGGTCATGAGCCCTTGAATCTATTTCCTGAGGAAAACAGTGTTTGATATTTGTCCTTCACCCATTTTGTGTATTAAAGATAAAGACACACAAAATATGTGAAATATAAATTGGTACTTGGAATATTTCACGTTACTGTGCTCTGTGAATTTAAGTACATCAATTAAAAAAAAATGCTTCTCAGGCAGGCATGGTGGCACACATCTGTAATCCCAGCACAAGTTTTTTCTCATCTTTTAATTTCCTTAAGAAATGGGCTGGGGGTACAGCTCGGCAGCCCCGAACTGCCTGGTAAGCATAAGGCCCTGAGTTTGATTTCCAATCCCCTCCCCCTCCGACAAAAAGAAAAAGAAAAAACAAATAATCAACTGTTTAAAATAAAATATCAACACTGTACTTTGGAGTTTATTACATATTGAAAAGTAGTATCTATGACAACAGTGGTAAAAAAGGACGGGAGAAGCAGAAGGGAAGTACATTATTACGGGACTGTACATCAGACAGGAAGTGGTATAAAATCATTTTAAGGTAGCCTGAACTAGCTTAAATATGCACATGTTAAATCATAGAACAGTGCCTAAAATTAGGATAGAGACAGAGCTTATTAGGTGTTAGTGAAGAAAATGGTACTCTAAACAGTATTCATTTGTAAAGAAGGAAAGGAGCCAGGTGTGGTGGCACACATGTGTCATCCCAGCACTGGGGAGGCTGGGGCAGGAGGATCACTGCGAGTTCGAGGCCAGCCTGGGCCACATAGTGAGTCCAAGGCCAGCCTGGGCTACATAGCAGGATATTATTGTTTTTTTAAAAGGTGGGTGGGTGGGGGAGCAAGATAGTAGATTAAGCCCAGTGATGTGGATTAATTACATTAAAGGCAAAAGTCTAACATTCCCACAGAAAGCAGGGATCCTATGAGTGGTCTATAAGAAAATCACTTTAAACAAACAAAAGTCAGGTGTGTGCAGACTCACTAACTAAACTTGGTAACTGAATTAATTAGTAGTTCTGCATAATTACAAACTGGCCACAAAGTTAAAAAAAAGAAACAACAAAACCCCAATCATTGGCTTTGCTCAACACTGAAAAGGTAGTTGTAGGAGCTGATCAGAAATAGTGCCCGATGCCCAAGACAGAAAAATGTGAGTGACAAAAGGAACAATGCTAACCTTGGGTTATAACCCAAAGGGTAAAATAAATGTCTGTCAGTCCACAAGGACACAAATAAGAGAATAAATTAAATAAATAGAAAAGGAACAGCCCCTCCTAAGAGAAGAACCCTAGTAATCAATGGATAAAAATGAAGAATATAGAAAAGCCATCGGAATCCCACATCAGAGATTGTGGAGGCTGTCAGCCCATGGGCGCTGACCTTAACGGGCAAACGTTTAAGCAGAAGCTGGCCATTCGCACAGCCTCACGGCCTCCCTTCTTGCGAATGGTCACTAATTAAAGCAGGAACTATACTGTGGTCCAACGCGACAGTCACCACCTTTACCAAGGTTTCAGGAGTCTCGTCATGAATGAGGAGACATCTGGTCACACCCAAAGGAGGGACACAGGACAGAGTATTCGAACTTGACTCGTCCAAACATCAAGATGTGAAACACAGGGCCTCACAGATGGTGGGAGACGGGGGGACCTGGCACCTAAATTAGCGTGAGAAGCAGCCAGGTGCGGGAACTGCTAGAATCCGAGCAAAGCCTGTAGTTAGTAGCATCCTTGTGCCAACGTTTCTTTCCTTTGTTTTCATAATTGTATTGAGATTATGCAAGACGTTAACAGTAGGGCTAAGTTAGGTGAAGAACATATGAGAATTCTCTGCGCTATTTATATAAATTTCCTGCTATTTTAAAATTATCTCAAAATAAAAAGAGCTTTAAAAATAGTACTACTTCCACAAGTAGAAAATATATGAAAATGTTCAAAGGTAAACTTTTCAAATGTGTGCAAGACTTGGGCGCTAACAGCTACAAAACGTTGCTGAGAGAAATTAAAGATGGCATAAATAAACAGTGACACGATCGCCCGGGACCTGAGACGCGGCAGCCCTAGGTGTCAGTTCTGCTGACCGTGATCTGTGCGCCCAGCTTCATCCCAGTTAAAAACCGCAACTGTCTTTTGTAGAAATGGACAAACTGGTACTAAGGTTTCTATAGAAATGCAGTGGGTACAGAATAGCAAAAGCAGAAAGCTTGATACTGTTCAGTTTCAAGACCTACAGCAAAATGTAAAACTACAGTAATTAAAGCAGTGTGCGATCAGAGCACGTGAGTAACAGGGCTGGAGACGCGAATGCCCACCCATGTGCGTGCTGCAGCCCACGGGTATTTGAAGAAGAAGTCCCAGCCAGACTATTGTGGAAATGAGTATTTAAAATAACAGTGTTGAAATATTTGGATACTGTATCTACATGTAAAAATAAAAAACATCTTTATATATTTAAATTATGTTAAATATACGTGCATTTAAAAACAAAAAACTATAAAAGTAAATTATTATCAAAATTATAAAACTATTATGATCATACTATATTTATGGCTAATATATAAGCAAAACTATTAACATATTAAATTGTTATTAAACAGTTTAAATAATATATATATTGTAAAATAAAGACTAAAATCTATATATATAAAATTCATATAAAAATGTGAGCCTCAACCCCTACCTCTAATAGTACAGAAAAATTAATTTAAAATGAAACTCAGACCCAAGTGTAGACAGAAGTCCAAAGTGTAAAACTGCTAAAGAATATATTTGTGACATTGGTATAAAAAAAGGTTTCTTAACAAAACTCGAAGACCATGCACATAGAAATTGATAAAAATTGCTGTCATCAAAGTGAACAATGCCTGCCTTCTAAAAGCCCTGCTACAAAAATGAAAAGATAAGGTACAGGCAGGCAAAAAGCACTTGCCATATCCAGAATATATTAAAAATTCTTGACAACTCTGTAACAATAAGATACCCAAAGCCAGGCACAGTGGGCACCTGTAGTTGAGACAGGAGGATCACTCGGACCTGGGAGTTTCAGACTAGCCTGGGCAGCATGGTGAGACCCCATCTCAGAAGAGGCCGGCAGGCAGGCAGGCAGGCAGGCAGGCAGGCAGGCAGGCAGGCAGGCAGGCAGGCAGGCAGGCAGGCAACAATTAAACAGTGGGAAAAAAGAACAGAACAGACACTTTGCAAATGAAGATGTACAAACGGAATCAGTGGTGTTCCTTGCCTGGAAGGCTCTTTCTTGGGTCCCCTGCTCCCCAGGGTTCCCTCCTACGGGGCCTCCTGAGCCCAGCCCTGCCCAGATGCACCTGCACCCCAGGGACCTCTTGTCCCCTCTTGTGATTTTCCACGACCCTGGCTTCCTCATGCCCTCCCCCACGCCTTGCTTATTAACATGTGCCAGGTCTGACCTCTCTGCCCTGGCAGAGTTTGCTGAGAATTCTATTTTGTTTTGAAGGATGCATCTCAAGTATCGGCAATGGTGTAAATAATATTCCTTTTATAAATGAACTAAGTTTATAAGTTTACAATAAAATTGACGCTTTCTTTTGGTCTTAGGCATCCTGTTGTTGCGCTGTGATATGCTGAGGTGTGGATTTACTTTTGTTTATCCAGCTGTAGATTCTCTATTCGTCTTCAATCTATGGATTTGCATTTACTATTAACTTCTGCAAAAATTCCAGCCGTTAAAGCTTCAGAAATCCACCCCAGCCCCACTATTTCTATTGTCTAGGACTCAATGCTACCCACAATAGTTTATCAGTTCCCGCTCGGTGTTGCTTTCGCCCGCCTCTGTTCATTCTGTGATTTTGGGTAATCTCTTCCACCCTACCTTGCATTTTATGAATTCTGTGTTGGGTTTTGTTGAATCTGCTGTTTTACCAAAATGGTGAGGTTTTACTACCTGATGAGATTCTCATAGTCTTTTTTTTCAGATTTATTTAGTCTTTTCTGATAGTGCTTTGCTGACCGCCTATGGTTTGGGCTATCAATTTCATTTCTTCACTCACTGTAACGAGTTAACCAGTTTAAATTCCCTACTCAGCAATCCCGTTACTTGGGGTTCTAGTTTGGGACTGCAATCACCAGTTTGGAGGGTGATATATGTGGAAATTCTGGGAAGCCAGGTCAGGAGGCTGTTTCTAGCAGCTGAACTCCACTTGCCTGAAATACCGTCAGTCCTCATTGTACAGTTTGGGGCTCCCTGGTCCACCGGGACGGCTGCCCACCATGTGAGGAGCAGGAGCACAGGCTTGCTTGTTGTCTTTATGTGCCAGCTGGATAAGTCAGCGGGGCGTCAGCTCTGCCAGGGTAAAAAGAATCCTGCGGTGGCTTCTTTCTGGTCTCTCCGCTTCTCGGAAAGCTGGCCGGGGCCTGAGCGGCTCTGCAGGCGTGGGTCTCCCGCGAGGCCCAGCCAAGAGGGTACAGCTCTGCGGCTTCGCCCGGGATGCAGAGCAGTCTGGTGCAGTCTGCAGTCTGGTGCTGGCTGGGAACTGTATGTCACTTCCTCTAGGGTTCCTTTGACCAGAGCCTGCCCAGGCTCAGGTCCATTGCAGGGGGCAGAGGACACGTCCCTCGTGTGCTGCCCAGAGGAGCAGGAGACCTGGGCCAGGTGAGCTCTGCAGGAGTCCGCTGCTGCATGGGCAGTGGATTTGTTTTGGTTCCCCAGTGCACAGCTGGAGCCACTAAAGTCCAGCTTGGGGTGAGGGTGCTGTTCCCATCCACCTGCCCCACCTTGCAGGAGGCCTGCTAAGGTCCAAGAACTGGCTGAAGCCTGAGGTCACTTCAGGTCAGGGTCGTCACTTTTCGTGGTCCCTCGTCTTGGCCCCTGAGTAGCTTGCTGGGTTTCTTACACATTAGAAAGTGCGGTTGTTGCATTTTTCGCAGGGCCAGGAGGTGAGTATTATCTACACCTGGTCTTTACAGAGGAGGAGACAAGGTGAAAGACTCTGCAAGATCCCCAGTCGGTGCACCCTGGACGTCCCGCCCTGGATCCTTGGTTCCTAAGTGGCCTGGCTGCCTCCGAGCCACCCTGGGTAGGGCAGAGCTCCTGTGAGCAGGGGATGGCCTTCCCAGGGGAGGTACCTTTGACCTCGCTGCCTCTGGCCAGTGGGAGAGTGTGGTGGGACCCAGCCTGTGCAGAGGGCAGAAGACGTGAGGAGGTGAAGACGGGGTCCAGCCGCTGGGTCAGCATTCGCTGACCCGGTGAGTAAATGGCCCCTAACGGAAGGAGAGGTGAGTAAGCAGGGGGTTGGGGAAGCTGAGTCAGTTCCTTGTGATGGCTCATGTTTGACCCTCTGTTCTACCTGCTCTGGCCTAATTTCCCCAGCTAAATAAATGGAGGAATTTGTGAGAATGCCAGGGAATGAGTCTCTGCCGTCTTAGCAGCAATGGCAGTTACCTAAAATTACAAGCCTGTCTGATCTCATTAGCAAAATAAGCCTCAGAGAGAACCCAAGGTGGAAGCGGCGCTCTCATAAGGAGGTGAGGGCTTTGTCCGGCCGTGGCACCCCGCAGACACCTCTAGCTCTTACAGGCCGGCTGGGCTGCTGTCCTGCGGAGCGATGGTCAGAGGGGGTCTGAGAGCGGAGCCTGGACCTCGCTCAAACCCCTTGGCTTCATAAACACCCGCCTTGTGGATTACAATGGGGGGACCTGGGCCAGAGGCCTGGGGGCGGGGAGGATAGCCCACAGAGCAGCACCGAGATGGGGCGCAGCTCCCCCGGGGCAGGAGAGGACAGTGCACAGGGCCCTGAGCCCTTGCGGGGTCCTTGGAGTTCCAGGTAATGAGAGAGCTGAACAGATTTGAGCTTGCAGGATAAAATCAAGAGGTCTTTTTTGCGGAATAAAGCTGAGGCTCTCTTGGGAAATACTGTTGCCTGCTCCAACGGTTAGGCGGTTTCGCAAGAGTAGTTCTTTATTGATCCGGTCCTGGGCCAGGCTGGAATGAATGCCCTGACTCCCATTAGCTTGAGCAATCCTCGTAAAAGCCCTGCAAAGCAGGTATTATTATCCCTGTTTTTCAGACTAGGGATCGAAGACATCAAGTCACTAGCTGCTAAGTGTGGCCAGGAGACCCGGCTCGGCAGGCAGGTGCGGGACAAAAATGTCTGTCTCAACATGACACTGTGAGAAGCTTGAGCGCATCCATCGAGCTGTGCCTAAAGCAGAAAAAGAAACCGGAGTAGTTAAAGGTTGAATAAAATTGTTTTTAAAGAGGATACGGTGCTGGTGGGAAGGGCTGAGAGTCAGCGGGCGGGTGGCTCTGAGAGACCCTAGCGGAACCTTGGGCTGCCGGGTCCCGGCTCCGGGAAGCGGGGCAGGAGGGCATCTGGAAGGTGGGTATTGGATGGTTCGGGGACGTCTGGCTTCCAACACAGCCATGTGACAGGCACTGTCCAGGTGCCCGTGCTTCCCCTGACCCTGGTGTGGCCCATGGGGCGTCAGGGCCGTGCCTGCCCGGGTAGCCGGAGCATCTGCGGCCATGGGTCAGAGGATGTGGGTGCTGTGTGATCAGCGGGTGGGTGAGGGGCCGGGACAGAGCGGGTGGATGGGGCTGGAGCAGAGGCAATGACGTCCTGCCCTGCCCTGGTCCCATGGTTTGGCACAGAGGAGAGAGAGGTGGGCAAGGTACAGGGTGGATTTGTAAGGATGGGGAACCCCCTCTGGGGATGGCGAGGGCCTGTCCTCTGCTCACGCAGTCGTGTGTGTTCTTTGTTTGGATGACTGTCTGATTTTGAAAATAATCTGAGATTTATAGAAAAGCTGCGAAGAGGGAACAGAGGGTTGCTGCACACCCCTGGTGCAGGATTTCCCCCGGGAATGCTCCGTTCCCAGGCGACTTCGCCCTGCTGAGAAGCGGGCATGGGCCATGCTGACTAACTCAGTGGCGGGCTTTCCTGGATTTACCAATATTCCACGAATGCTCCAGGATCCCAGCCAGGACACCACACTGCATTTGTTTGTCATATTGCCCCAGGCCCCTCTGATCCATGTTACGTGGTTTTTGATACCCGGTTTTTCGCAAGGCTAGGAGCAGGGTGGTGAGGGAGCGAGCTTTGGGGCAGAACTCATGGCCGGAGGATCCCAGGCACGCTGGGCTGAGGCGGGCAGGGCTGGCTTTGGAACTGCTTTGAAAAAACGTGTGTGTGTGTGTGTGTGTGTGTGTGTGTGTGTGTGTGTAGGGGAGCACTCTGATTGAAAAACCAGCTTGAATAATAACATTCAACACTGTATTTTGATGGGATAATTGTTTTATTTTTATAAAGATTCTTAATTATCTCCAGCAAATGCATTTAGCTTGGTGGTGGTAATTGAATTAAGGAAAATGTCTTTCCAAGCACTGAGTCCTTGATATAATAAAAAAGAAGAAAGAATAACTTTTAAAAAGATTTTCCCCTACACGACGTGGACAAACTCTTCATTGTCCAAAGCTGAGCAGTTCTGTGTGGGCCCTGCTGGCTCTCTGGACAGGCATTCTGCACACACCGGGTTCAAATCACCAGAGCGGTAGAGGAAACTCCTGTTCTTTGGGTTCCTTCACTGCTGGTGCTCTGGATGTGCTTTTGTTTCTCTGCCTCCTGCACCAGTAGGTGATTCTTTCTGGACTGTCTCTTGCCCCCTTCCCACCCCCAGTGCCTTGGGAGATGAAGGGCGCCTGGCCTGCTTTCCTACTGCCCGGCACAAGGAAGGCACGCGCACCACCTCCCCAGCCCGGGAGAACCCCCAGCCGCACCCTCTAGGGCTGCAGGCTGGGCTGGGGCTGTTTTGTAGCACAGCCGCGGTGGCAGCGGTCGAGTGTCCAGTATGCTGGCGGGGAGGGTCCTGGCTGGTGGCCCCACAGCCTCAAAGAACCCCAGGCCTCCATGGCTGCAGGCCCTGGCACGTCAGGCTGATCCAGGGTGAGCCAGGGTGAAGAGTAGAACCTAGACAGATAGGCCTGAACTTTGAAGAAAAATCAATATTCCCCAGGAGTTTATGATATTGTAAACGTCTTGGGATCCCTTGTGGCCTACAGTGTGCTCTGCTGATGCCTCTAACCATGCCCTATGGGGCTGTCTGGGGTCAGGCAGGAACAAGATCGGCCTGGTGGCTTCTTCTGGGGACCTATGCCGGGGAAGTGGAGTGTGTGAACTCAAGAGCGGTCACCTGCGCCTGGTGCTGGATGGGCTGGGAGAGAGTGGGGACCCCTGGCCAGGCTGCTGCATGTGGGGAGTGTGTTCCGTCTATCCTGGAGGCCACTGCCCAGCAGAGGAACCCAGGTGCGCATGGGCTGTGGAGTGCTACCCACGTCAGCAAGAAGCCGGGCTGTGACATGGCCATGCAGAGCCAGGAAGGGCCATCTGGACAGGTGCTGGGCTCTGCTGTGCCAGCAGTGGCCCCCACCGCCCTGGGCTTCCCCCCGTGCAGCTTCCCTGCAAGCCCTGCCCCACCCTACCCCTGCCGCCAGGCCGGTTCCACACGTCACCAGCGTTGCATACACCAACCGTCTCATCCTCTTCCATGTCTTAGACATTCAGACAGAAATGCTACGCATCCAGCTCACGCACCAGCTAGCGAGCTGGCGGCCACCCTGGGTCATGCAGAGTGGGTGACCCAGGACCAACGTGGAGGCCCTGAGTTGCCAGGGTGTGGTGGGCACAGCCATGCGCTGGTACGGGCTGGATGGTGCCTCATCCCGCAGGGCAAGTCCCTGGTGTCTGCTGTCTCTTTGGCCTGGGGGCCCAGGAGGTGACACGGACCCAGGTGGCACGTGTGCACATGCCCATGGGTGACCCTTTGTGGCTGTGGGTTCTGCAGTCCCGGCTCCGGTGGCCTCCAGGGGACCAGTCAGTGGGGTGTATGAAGGGGTCTGGAGCTGATGCGGGGGCAGCAGGAAACTCTAACGATGGCTTCAGAGGGCGGCTTGGGACTGGCGCCTCCTTACCTGGTTTTATGGGGTTCCACATCCTTTCAGAATCTGGGATTACAAAACCGCCACCGAGCAATCAAGCTGTACCCCCATTAACAGCGAGACTTTTATGTGTTTACAATTTAAGTTTTTACCCAGCAAAGTTTTCAAAATGTGTGTGTTAGTCACCGCGTGAATTACGAAACCAAGGAAATCTCTCCAAAGTGCTGGTCCTGACAGTGTAACCCAGCAAGGAGGCCCCGGAGGAATCAAAATAACATGTCTCAGCATGGCCATCTCCAAGGGCGGGGAGACGGAGCCCACTGCGAGCCCACAGGTGGCGAGTGTATTGCAGGGGGACTGGGGGGCTTCTCCATTTGCCTCCTAAACTGGCCTCACCCTCTCTTCCTCGGGCTCAGTCAGTGCCACCAGGGAGACCAAGACACCAGACTCCATGTCAGGTTCTGTGTCTGTCTCTCACTAGCCGGAGACCATGGGTGTTTTCCAGAGCCCCCCATGCCTGGACATGCTCGAGGTGGCACCTGGCCAGCTCCAAAGGGCTGCCCTGCACTGGGGACCCTGTTGGGCCGCCGGACTGTCCCCTCCTCGGCTGTCAGGCTAGCTTGGTCTCTCTGCACACAGCAAGCCTGTCTCCCCCACCGAGCCACAAGTCTGCAGGTGGCTGAACAAACATGTAGTTTCTGGATGTGACATGAAAGTCAGGGTCTGCTGCTCTCTGTCTGGCTTCCCGGCTTTGTTTTTCTTGCCCCTCAAGCATTCCCAGTCATGTTTATGTTGTGGCAGATATGTGGGGGCAGGCGCTGGACACCAGGATCTGCAGGCCCCAGCCACTGTCCTTCCCGCGGGCACCAGTGCCCAGGCCTGTGTGTGTGCTGTCCGTTCCCCTGGGTCCCAGGCCCCAGGTCCCAGCATGGTTGCTGTAGGACACCTGCCCCACCTGTCCTGCCTGGCATGACTTTGTCCCCAGGGACCTGCACAGTAACCCTCTCACTCCCAGTGCAGCCAGGGGAGAGGGGCTATGACTGTACCCATTCTGCAGACAGGGAAACTGAGCCCCGGCAGTGGCTTCCTTTCCCAAGATCACATGGGCAGCACAAGATAGAACTGGGGTTGGAAAGATGGCTGTTCCAGCTCAGAATATTCCTCCTCTGGGTGCCTGGAGTTTGCTACTTCCCAGCTGTGTCTCCTGAGTGTCCCTGAGCTGCCCCCAGCTCACAGCATGTGTCCCTGGCTCTCACCGAGCCTTTCTCTTGGCTTGAACCACATGCCACCTACTCACGCCTCTCCCGCTTTCTGCGCCGCTGTGTCCCCAGCTTGTGTGCCCATCTAGCCGTCCACGTGGAAGGGACAATTTACAGAGGGCTGGCTGCCCCCAAGCCTGGCCCAGGGTGGTCACATAGCTGACTCTTGATCCGGTGGCTTGAATGAATAATTCGTTATTAATCCCTGGGGCCGGTTTTCCACGTGTCTGGGTACAGGAGGGTAGGTCCCCCACCCCCGCCCAGGTCCTTGGCTGGTCAGCATTTCAAATGATATTGTTTCATATTAAATAATTTTAAATTCCATGGACCTGGTTTCACAATCAAATAATTCGATCTTGTTTACAAATGGAAGTTTTACTTTTTGTCAGGTTCTAGCTTTGCTCGGCTGGATGGTCAGCAAAAGCTTGTCCTCCCATGCCCTCTGGCCCATCTCTGTTGCCTTCCCTGGGACACTGTGGAGTCCTGGAACTGTCCGGGGTAGGAGCCAGCAAGTGAGGTAGGTGCCCCAGGGCTTCTCTGCCCCTCAAACCCCTGCCTCTCCAGCCCCCCAACTCTAACCACAAGAAAAACCCCATGAATAACAGAATTGGAGGGTTCTATTCCAATAGCCCTTGTGACAGATTAGGAAACTGAGGCACAAGAACCCATTCCTGTGTGAGCTTTCCAGCCAGTGACAGGTCCTCAGGTCCCCGAGGTCTGTCCACGTGCCTTCCTGACTGTCCCCAGTCCCTCACTGTGCCATTTGCTGCCCCAGGGGAGGCCACGGGATGGTGGCTGAGGGGCCACACGAGGTCACGCTGAGAAGCGCCGTGGGCTGAGCTTGGCGGGGGCTACCGGGCCCTCTGGGGCCAGTGATCAGGGCGCTTTAGCCCATGGGAATGCTGTGACCAGTGTGCTAGCCATCTGTGCCCTGTGGGTTCCCCGTCACTTTGCAGGCTGTTAGTCCAAATCCCCCGAGACCCAGAGCTGGCAGTGCATGTAGGAAGAGCTGGGCGACGGGAGCCGGTCACAGGCCCACACGGGGGACACACTGGGTACCCCAGCCAGCTGAGGTGCCCTCCTGACAAAGAATGCCAGACCCCCATTGTCTCTGCCACTGCAGGATGGGGAGAAGCGGGCAGAAGTAGGCCAGGAGGTGGGTCCCCACCAGGATCCAGCCTATCTGCCTGCTTGGCTGGGAGAAGTAAGCGTTGGGGCCGCAGAGTTCACGGTGACCAGACAGACTGAGCCAGCAGAGCCGAAGCTGGTCATGTTTGTAACAGGCGGAAAAACACTGGAGAGCCAGCTCAGAGCCGTCAGGTGGGGAGCCTCTTACCTTAGGGGGGGTCCCCTTCGTGGGCCTTACTAGGGAGGGCCAGGTGCTGTACACTCAGTTTACCCACTGCAAAGCTAAGCTCATCAGAAACACCCAGAGGAATGTCTGCTCACACTCCTGGCTCCCGGGGTCCTGTGGAGTTGACACACAGACATGAGTGTCGGAGCACAGGGATCTCCCCGCCGGAGCTATCCCAAAGGAGTGACGGAGGCTGGCAGATGGATGCCACTGCTTAGTGGCCACTTGGATGGGTGACCTGGGTTGGCTCCGGGAGTATCCCCACTGGGCTTGGCTCAGAACGAGTCCGGCTGTGTCCACGAGTTGGCCAGCTCTCTGAGGTCAGCACTGAACCTGCTGGGGGGTCACCCAGACAGCCCTGGCTCTGCAGGCCGCCCCAGCACTGGTGTCTGAGCCAGGCCCCGAGGTCGACGCTCACTTAGGGAGGCATGGACAATGTCCCAGGCAGCTTCTCAGGGCCCAGAAGAATGTTCTAGAAGATGGATGGAGGGCAGGGCCGCCGGGAGATGTGTTTGCAGCTTACTTGTATGACAGCCCTGAACCCTGGCACCCGGCCTGTCCCTGCCCCTCTAGCTCTGTGCACTGTGGCTTTCATGGCCCACACAGCCCTCGTCCACTGCCCTGCTCAGGGGTAGAAGCTTGGAAGTCCCTAGTGGGTATCATTCTGCCCACTTTGTGGATGAGAAACTGAGGCCCCAGGGAAGTGAGGGAGGTGCCCAGGTGGCACAGGAGGTTGGCAGTGCTGCAATGTCCTGGACCTGTGCTTTGGTCCCCTTGGCAGCCTGTGGTGATGGCATCGACTCTGCTGGACAAGGGCTGGGCCCGGAGGAGCTTTCTGCCCTTGTGTTTTGCCTTTCTGTGCCTCTTGCATTTTCTTCCCAGATGTGCCAGGACGATATCTTAGCAGGAATATTGGACCTTCCCTTCCCTTACTATGCTTTTTGTATTAAAAGAAAAGCACAGTCATGTGGCTGACCCCCCCCCCCCACCAAGTGCCGGGTTCTGGGAAGTCAGTTGATGGAAAGCGTCCCCGGTCTGTTTCTGGAGCCCAGTTCTACTTCCTGTCAGGAAGACACAGAGTGCTGGAGCTGCAAGAGATGCAAGCAACCTCTGGGCCCTCTCATCTCAGAGGCAGGGAGAGCCAGGCCAGGGCAGGGCCGCCCACGGCTGTGGGTGTCACGAGGGGTCCAGCCGGCCCTGGACTCAGGGTCCTGAACCCTTAGCTGTCCCCAGCTGTAAGCTGGCAGAGATGAGAGCCGCCTATTTTTTCTTGTACCATGGTGTAAGGTTACCAGGACCAAAAATGCTCAAGGAACTATATTTAGTCCAGACAGAACTCAGAGACCACCTGGCAACAGGCCTGTACCCCAGGAAGGCCTAGCACCGAGCATGCTCGTTTGCCTCCTCCCCTCTCTGAATCCAGTCCTCCTGGAGGGCAGTCACCCCATGTGGTGAGTGATGTTGCCATGGGTGACCACAGCCTGGTGGAGAAAGGCCACATTGGGCTCCAGGAAGGGCCCAGGTTTCCAGGGGAGACAGTGGAGCCCTGGGGTAGCCAGCATCCAGCAGCTGCCCCCTCCTCCTAGGCCTCAGTGTCTCTACTCGTGAAACACAGCCAGTGGCCACAGCCTCCGGTGGCCCAGGCCGAAGGCCCTGGGAGGCAGTGGAGCTGTCTGCAAACACCTGGTCTTAGTTCAGGTGGGAGGAAGCAGGGGTCCCAGGAGCCTTCGGGGCATGCTGGTCCTGTCTCCATGGAGACCAGCCCCCCTCCCCCCAGTTTCCTGATGGCTTCTGTGGGAAATGCAGGACTCCAGCCCCAGGCCACCTGTTGGCTGCTGGTCTTGACCTTAGATCTCCAGCAGGTGAGAAATGCAGGGTGCATAAAGAGGAAGGCTTTGCAGCAGCAGAGGTGGGGCCTGGCAGTGGGGTACAGCTTGATTGGCAGCCCCACATTCTGGCCTGAGCCTGGACACTGCCGTCGCAGAGCGAGGCCTCCCTCCCTGGGAGCTGCTCTGTCCTCATCTGGGGCCTCCTTCCTCCTGCGTGTCCGTCCCTTCTGCTTCTCCCCAAGACCTCCAAACGTTGCTCCCGTTGGCCCCGGCACCAGCCTTCCAGCTGCTGCCTGACGAAGGAGGCCTTGGGCACAGAGGCTTCAGTGCCCAGCTAGGGAGTAGCCACGAGCCCCGTAGAAGTGCACTCAGCTGGGTTAGCCACACACAGTGAGACATAGGCTGGCCTTGTCCACCTGTCACCTCCTTGTTCTCACCAGGGACCTGGCGTAGTCTAACACTGCTGACTCTGCCCAGTGCAGGGCCCTTTGATCTCCTGGGAGTTCCCTTGTCGCCTGGAGGCTGAGATGTGCTGGTCAAGGCTCTCCAGGGGCACGGACCCCAGAGCATGCACACGTATGCTGTAGGCGCGAGCTCATGCAGTTAGGCAGCTGTCTGAGTCCCCAGAGCTGCTCGCAAGTGGGAGACCCTGAGAGCCCGTGGTGTAGTCTCTGTGCAAATGTCAGCAGTTTGCAGACCCCAGATGAGCCTGTGTGGCCTTGATGCTTGTGTCTCCTTGTCCCCAGATGCTCGCAGTGGAAACCTGGCTCTTGGGGTGAAGGAGCCAGGTGGTGAGGCTGCCGGGAGGTGCCCAGGTGTGCAGGGCTCAGTGCCCTGTATGTGAGATGGGAGCACGCTCCCTCTGTGGGTCAGCTCTGCCTTGTGTCTGCTGCTGAGCTAAGCACAGCCCCCCAGAACGATGGGACGGGCTCCTAGCGCAGGCACTGGTCACTTGTCCAGGGGAAACTGCCCATTGGCTCCACTGAATCCCATGGAGCACTCAGGGGAGGAACAGCCAGGGGGCAGGCGGGACACATGCATGCGCAGGGCCAAGAGAGTCACAAGAGGCTCTAGAAGGCAGCGCTCTGCAGGACAGTCTGATACACATCATAGGAGGCCACGGGGCAGCAGGGTGGACGGCAGCTGCCCCATGTCCATCTCTCTTCCCTCCCTGGCTTCTCCCTCAGCCCTGCATTTTCTCCTGGAGCCTGATACTAGAGGCTGTGTGTCCACCCCTACCTGATTCATCGAGGGCTCCCAGCTTGTCCTGTGGGATGTACCCCACTCAGGAGGATGAGGGGTGGCCATGACCAGCCCAGGAGAGCTGCAGATTTGGGCTGTCCTCGTGGCAGAACCGGGGCATGATTTTTTTTGTGGCATCTGATATAGAGGTGGACCAGTGCCCAGGCCCTGGGGACCAGGGGACTTCAAACTGACCATGCCACCTGGCCTGAGGTGCTGGACAATGACAGGGGCATGTCTGTGGGTATGTGGGGGCCAGAGGACCTTCCCATGCTGGAGCCCGAAGCCTCTGACAAGTGGCAGTGTCCCTTGCCCCTGGGGACTTCCGTCACCCCTCCAGGGCCCTGAGGTCCCATGGGGGGCAGAGGAGTGCCCAGGGCCATGAGAGTCTGCACCTGTAAGGTGGCACCTGCTGTCCTGCTGTCCCTGCAAGGCTGGGCTGTGGTGGCTGGTGTCTAGGCGAGTAGCTGCAGTCCGGTGAAAAGCTACCAGGGCAGAGTGGGGTGCCAAGGGCAGCTTGCGAAAGCTCCATGGGGCACCAGGTGTCTGTGGGGCGCTCTGGGGCCTGAGGCGTGGCGTCCAAGGTGCTCCCCCCAAAACAACAGCAATGTGCTGTGGCTCGGAGGCTCAAGGCAGGTGTGACAGGTGTCCAGGGTAGGAGAGCCCACAGCACCCATGATCCCTGGTGAAAGAGGGGGGTGGGTGGCCCCACAGGGCCAGGGGACCCGTCATTCCTGTATTGTTCTGTGGCTGCACCAGCCTGCTCTGCCCTGGTGCCACAGGGCATTTGCACCAGTGGGTGCTGCACATTCCCTACCACGTGCTTTCCAGCCTCCCCTGGGCTTCCGAACTGCTGCCCACTGCCCTGGGACCAGCCCGTCCCACACACAGCCCCAGCACCCCCAATACACAGGTGACTTCCATTGCACTGTAGCTTTCAAAAACTTCTGTTCCTGACTGCAAGGCCAGTTAGGGATGGGTTCCGTCACCCCTCTAGCTGCGTCTGAGAAGGCGGCATACTGAGATAGTGGGAAAAGACTGAGCCGGTCCAAATGCACGTGTGCACCCACCTTGGGGGCGTGTGTGTGGCTGCGGGGCGGAGCTGTGTGTGCACGTGTGTGTGCAGGGGGTGCTGGGGACCATTCCAGGCCCATGTGTGACTCAAGCCAAGTCCACAGTTTCCTGGCAGAGGCGGGAGGACAGCGTGCCAGTGTGCGGGCACCATGGGCTGCCCCAAGGAGAGCCATTAAAACCAAGGGAAGGAAAATGCGCTCAGTTCTCCCTGGGCGGAGGAGGGGCAGGGAGCGGCTGGGGGACTGATCTCTAGGTGGCCCACTTCGAGGATGTGGGGAAGGGCCTCTGTGCCCAGCCAGGACCCCAAGTACAAGGGTCTTCTAAAGCCAGGTGAGAGTGGGGTGTGGTGGCGTATGCCTGTAACTCCCACACTCTGGGAGGCTGGGGCAGGATAGAAGGTTTGAGTCCAGCCTGTTGCAAGTGAGAGATTTGGAGAGACCCTGTCTCAAAATTTGAAGAGGGCTGGGAATCTAGGTCTATGTGAAGGCCCTGGTTTCAATCTCTACTACTATCATTAAAAAATGGGGGGGGCCAGGACATGGAGCCCAGGCCTGCCCCTCCTCCACCAAGTTCCAGTATCTGCACTGGGGGCGGTGCAGCCAGAAGGGAGGGGAGGAAGAGCTTTTCCGGTTTTCTGTGGTACTGGGTATTGGTTGCAGGGCTGCTCTACCACTGAGCTACATCCCCAGACCTCTTTTATTTATTTGAAGACAGGACCTCATTAACTTACCCAGGCTGGTACGGAGTTTGAGATCCTCCTGCCTCTGCCTACCGAATAAAGAGGTGATTTTAGTAGCCTAGTCAACAAGTGAGTCTGGCCATATCCAGTGCAGGGTTTCTGATCTCAGGTGCTGGAAGTTGTCACCCTTATTCTAAGAGGAAGAAGCCTGTAACGCAGGCTCCCAGAAGGGCAAAGACCTCCCCAGTGTCACGGTGATGGGACATGGTAGCCAGTGTCCCATGAGGAAGGCCTGACTCCAGGGCAGGAGAGGGGAAAAGTGCATCAGGTGTCAGTCAGGTGTCATTGCCTCACCCACACCCTGTCTTTGCCAAGAATGGACTTTAAATTCTGCTTACCTGCCGCCCTCTGGGGTCTTGGATTGTCCCTGTGGGTGGCCTCCACCACAATGAGATGCACTGAGACTGAGTGTGCGCCACATCCTGGCCGAGTGTGTGCCATACCCTGGCCGAGTGTGCTCTACACCCTGGCTGAGTGTGCGCCACATCCCAGCTGAGTGTGCACACCATGGCATAGGGTGCTGCACATTGAGACACACGGGTGCTCTTTCCCTGGCCACGGCCAGCAGCCCGAAGAGCCACCGTTGTCTGCCTTATGGGGTCTTTGTTCTCTGACCAAAGAGCTGGGGCCGGGCACAGGCCAGGGCCAGGCTGCTCCGAGCGCTTCTGCAGTGCGCCTCTTCCTGCATGTCAATGTGGCTGGCCCAGCAGGGCTGGCACCACAGCACGGGGTCTGAGCACCCAGGGTGGCAGCGTTTGGCTGTGGCTGGCTGAATGTTCCTGAGGCCCCAAGATCAGGCTCCAAATGGAGCTGTGGCCACCTCGGAGGCCTGGATGTGGGGGAGCCCAGCCTGAGTATGTTTAGTGCAGCCCCCAGCTTCCAGGATGGTCTTTCCACCTTGGGCACTGGCATGGATGGGCTCAGTTCTTTTGCTTTATACTGCTCGTGCATCCTCCCAGGACCAGCGCTCAGCCTGGGCAGTTCTAGACAACACAAACCCTCCAGTCATAACAAGGAATCTCAACAAGGGCATCCCACAGGAGCCTGGCTCCTCCCAACCTCTCTGATCTGCCCATCTGACATGCCGGCCAGCCCAGGTATGCCCGAAGAGACCTGTGCTTTCCCAGAAACACAGAGGAAACAAACCAAAAACCCAAGTGACAACAGTTACATGCACATCAGGCCAACTGCCCACCCATAATCAGGGCTGAGGCTGGGAATCCTATTGCCTGACCTTTGCAGGGCACGAATAGATGCGTCTGGTCACAGGCTCTCTCTCTCCAGACCTGTGAAGCCTGTGAAGTCTTGCTGTGACAAGCAGACTCAGGGACAACGTGGATTTTAAGGTTGGCTCTACACCTTGTCAGGTTTTGTTTTTGTTTGAATAGAAAATGACCAATGGCAGGGGTTTCAACCATGCTGTTGAGTGAGGCAGCCACTGGGGAATTTCCAAAGGAGAGCCACAAGTCCTGCAAGGGAGGAGTATCCCAAAGATGGCCAAAGGCAGGACAGAGGGCATCAGGCAGCAGAGGCCCGGGCTGCCGGGCACTCTCTCCGGCGGGGCTGGCTCCCTGGCATCTCTTTATCGCAGGATCAAACTTGCAACAATAGTAAGGGTTGGTGCCGCCATCTACAGGGGCATGGGTGGGAACGGGCCTGTTAACGACACATTCCCGCAGGAGCTGTCTCCTTCTTTCCTAAGGCAGCAAAGCTAACCACGCCTGCCTCTGCTCTCCGCCCTGATTCCGACAGTCCACAAAAACATATTTCCCCTTCCTGATGAGTTTAAAGGTCATTCCTAAAAAGCAGCAGTCAAAATATTTTTTTATTTTTTGAGAGTGGAAATATTACTTGCTAAGAACACACAACTTATTTGCTTTCCTTTACACAACTCACACCCTGGCACAAGCTCACAGGAAACACCACCTCCGAAAAAATGCAAGATCAACACAAAAGCTGATCCCCCCACTACAGGGCTTGCTGATACCAAGGCGGTCGCAGTTTGGACAACCCTAAGGCCATGCAGCTCGTTATGTACTAGTTAATGCATGTTTTATACCAGCAAAAACAGGTGTTCCTGTGGTTAAAAAAAAATCACTTTTTCTACCCTTACAGAAGAGGATTCTGATTTTACCTCTGTTCAATAAATAGACCAAAACAGCGGAAGCTGTTTACTTTCCCCTACAATTCTCTGAATAGCAGAAGGAAAGAAAATCAACTTGAATATTAGCATTTTCTGCACACACTAAAACAGCCACGTACCTTCCACCCATCTGGACAGAAATCAATGGTTTCATGTGTTAATTTACTATGAAATTATTTTATTTTCACTTTACTTTTCTTCAGACTGTTTCAAGGAAAAATAAAAAGAATGGGAAGGAAATCTGTGGTTTCTACCTTCCATTTTCTCTTTGAGCTTTTCTTGGTTTCTGGCTTTAGCTGTTTAAAATCTTTCTTTTCTTTCTTTTTGATTAAAAAATGTACAAAATGTATATTTCAAATCTCAAAAAAATCATAGATTTTGAACACGACAAAATCTTAGACCCATAATCCATTTTTACAAAAATATTATTTTAAAAAACCCAGTGCTTTGCTCTCCTTAAATTAAAATGTCACTTTCCTTCCGTATCTTCTGATCTGTTCAAACTGACATTTGTTAGATGTGAAAACGCTGTGCAGAGAATTTCAGAGAATATTTGAAAAATGTAAACAACCTTGATGTAAAATTCCCGAGGAAGTATGTTTCCTCGGTCCACATTACATTTTAAGGCCGAGTGATTCAAAAGGCCAGAGTTGCCCCCGGATCCCCTGGCGACGCAGCGCGAGGTCCCCTCCAGCGCCACAGAGCGCAGCCCGCCCTGGCCCGGCCCGGCCCGGCCCGCGAGCCCTTAGCGCTGCGTTTCGCCCAGCGGCGGGGCTGGGCACCGACGCCACCGGGCGGAGGAGGCGTGTGGTCTCGGTTGCGGCCGCGGTCGCAGTCGCGGTTCCCCTTGCGCCGCCTGCTTGGGGGACCCAGAGCCTTCTCAGCTCGAGCGTGGCCGGCAGCGTCCCGGGCTCACCCCTGCGTCCAGCTCCTGTGTGGCTTTTACTTGACTCTCTCTCGCCAATCAGCCCAACTGATTGCAGTTTTGCAGCATGAGGGGTCCGGGGACCCAGCGGGACCCCGTGAACTCCCAGAGCAATTATAGGTGGCCTTAGGGGGTTGCCCGCGAGGACGCTTTCTCCGGGATGCGCGGTGGCGGGTCAGGGACTTAGGACCGGGACCCGCTGCCCGGGCTCCAGCCTGGCCTTCTCTGTGCAAGGCGCACCGCCTCCGCTGGGTCAGGCCGGCGTGGGGAGGGGTCCACAGGCCTGGGGGCGCTGGCGTGAGCCTACGGGGGTCGTCCAAATTGGCGCAGAGGGCGAGGAGGGCGAGCAGGGCTAGGGCACCACTCGGCTCCCAGGCCCGCGCCTCGGGAGGTCAGTACACGGAGCCCTCCCGGGCGCGCCGGGACCACCCACGCCGCCGCCTACGTGGGAACGGAGCATCCCCGCCTCGGGGACCACCCGGGGTCGCTGCTTTGCTTGGCCATCAGGGTGTCTCTGCCTCATCCCTGTCCTATGTGGGGACATCCCTACCCGACCTGCCCCGAGCCCTACAGGACCCCAGACCCGGCGCCCAGGTTGCCCACCCTACGCCGCCCGGATGGGGAGGGCTCCGAGTGCCCAGGGCGCAGTTCCAAAGGCCAGAAAATGGAACTGTGCCCAAAGATCCCCAAAGCCGGCCGGGCCCGAAGCCCACCGGCTCACACAAAGCCTCAGGAGCCGGCCCGGGGCACAATCGCGGGCGCCTGGCTGGGCTGTCCTGGGCTTGGCACCCGCGCGACCCCCTGACCAAGGCCTGGCGTGACCCGGGGAGGGGGCAGGGGTCCTGGCCTCGTCCCACCGGCCGCTCGAGACTCGTTTAACTGGCCTTTAATCACATTAGCAGCCGGCCCCAATTAGGGCCGGGAAAGGGGAGGCAGGAGGAGCCCGCCGGCCGTGTCACCCGAGGATAAAGATCCTTTCATGCCCTCGGCCTGGCCTGGCCTGGGCACCGCGGCGGCCGCCACCCCCGGCGTTTGATGCCTGGCGCCTGGCCGCCGCCTCCGGGCTTAGCCCACCGCACCCCGCAAGGTGCCACGGCTGTCGGGGTGCAGGGCGGGCGTGTAGGGGTGGCAGGCCGTGGCCGGAGGGGTGGCCGGAGGGAGCCTCACGAGTGCGCGGGGACCCACCCCCACCCCGACCAGGGCCTCGCGAAGGCTGCGCCCAAAAGCCGCGCGGAGGGAGGGTCATCGGCGCCCCCGCTCTCGGGGCCAGGCCGGGAGGGAGGCCGGGGAGCTGCCGTGCGGGTCTCCCGGGCTCCAGGCTCCGGATGGCGACCCGGGCGCACCGGGGACCGCGGCACCCTCGCCGCAGCGGGCCGCGCGCCCTGTCGAGGCTCCCGCGCAGCTCACCTGGCGGCCGTGGGGCCCGCGCGCTCGGACGCGCCGGGGTCGTGCGGGGACAGCGGCAGCTCACGCGGCCTGAATCCGAGGCCTGGGGCGAGCGCGGCTCGCGGTGGCCGCCCGGGACCCCCGGCCCGGCGACAGCTGCAGCGACCCCGGCGCCGACCTCCCCCGCTGGGCTGTTTGTCCGCACACAAAAGGGAACTCAAATTTTCCTTTTCCCGGCACAGACTTAGCACCCGCCCCGTCTGTCTCCCCTCCCTCGAGTTTCCCCACCTCACAGGCTTCGCCTCGCCCCGCACCCACTCCGCCTCCTTTTCTCTACTGTTTAATTCCATAGTTGTATTCGAGGATGTCAGTATAGCTCAGAAAGTTTCATAGAAAGTCAGAAAGCAATTAGAGAGGCCTTTTTATTAGAGTCTCCTTGGTGCCCGGGAGTCTTTCTTCAGCACTGAGGTCTTCCGTCTGAGGACCTGACACAATCCCATTAAGCATCCCAAAGGTCTGGCAGTCTTCATTAGGGTCCTCAGCATCCCTCCTCCCGCGGGAGCTCATAACAGCGGGGCTTTGAACGCCGGGTCCTTCCCTTTGCCCCCAAATTTCCACGGGTGATATGGTCCCCAGGGCACCGAGTGAGCCTAAGGCCTGCACAGCTCAGTTCAAATGTTTTCACACAGTGACCCCACATCCTGGTTGTTCATTGGATTATTTTTACTTTTAAATTCCCAGTCAGTTTCTAGAAATATGAACTCAAATTTTTTTTAAAAAATAAATATTTACCTCTCTATTGTTTAAAAATTGATCGGCTAACAATTAGGAAAATGGGTCAAAGAAATTATGCCTTGCTGGGAAAGGACCACGTATGACCAAAGTTTCGGCTTAATTGAATTTTAGTGCCAAATTATAACTCACTGAATAACTGGATTTGGGCAAAGAGGGATGGGGTGAGGCTGCAGGAAAGGGCGGTCAATTCTAATGGAAATGCTGCCTCCTGACAGGGTGTGTGGGGCCCTAATAATATAACAAGGGCTGCAGCCCACCAGCAGCCTCATTCCAAAGAGGTGAGGTGATGTGGGAGGTGGGGGTCGCCCCTGCTGGATTGGTGGATTGGGGTTAACATTGTACTGTGTCATTTAATGTAGTGGCCAACTTTTCCCTTAAACATAGCTTTCCCTTTGCTGTTTTAGAGAATAACTTCTGTTCCTGCCAGTAACAATTAATCTCTTCCGTAAGAAATCTGTACATAAAGAAAGCAGGTGTTTTAAGGAAATAAAGTACTTTTTTAAAAAATAGGTACTTAGTTGTCAAAGCAAAGTGCCAGGTTTAGAACAGTTAGGATTTTGCTCTCGGTAGGTGATCACAGATGTTCATTTTGTGAAATAGAAGTTTGCATTTGACAGTTACTGGGTTAATTTTTGGAAAGGAGAGTAGGAGACAGGCTCCCATGTAAGAAATTATAATACAGGTGCTAAAGAAATCAGTATCAGTTATGGGGAAAATGGATTGTTGTCCAAGTCTATCAAAGGCTAATTAAACCTGTAACAGTTGAGCATCCAGTTTGGAGTGGCTTGGTGTGGGTCATCGCTGACATGTGTCCCTTTCTCTCTGTCCCTGCTAGTCCTGCTCCTGCTGGCATCAGCTCCTTCTTGGTGTCCTGCCTCTACACCGCCCGCCCCCTCCGTGTCACTGTGCTTGGGTACCCCAGGGCCTCTGCATAGGGAAGGAGCCCAAGCTCTCTGGAATCCACCCCCAGCCCTGGTGGTGTTTTCCAGTGACTGCTTAACAGGCTTTTTCTCCATCTCCTGCTCCCTCCAACAGCTGCCCAGACCATGCCTCCCTGACCTGCCTCTGCTCCTCACCTTGTCCGCCTGGGCCTGGTTGGCTGTGGCATCAGGAGGAGGCTGTATCTCCACCCTTAGGAGACCTGGGGATCAGGCCTTGTGCTGATTCCCCAGCTGCTGCAAACTGGCTGTCCGCCTGGGCCTGTGCAGCTTTGTGAGCAGGGGTTGTCTCCCATCCGGGACAAGGAGAAAAGGGCTGCCCCCACTGGGAGGTGGCTCCCGAAATCCACCAAGCAGGCAGGAGAAAAACAGTGCCCAGTGTCCCTGCTGGCCGTCACGGCATGGGCAGGCAGGCCACAGGGTCATGCTTTTTCTCTGAAATCACAGCAACCGTCCCTGGGATTTTTAAAAAACATAAAACTATTTCAATTAACTGGAATCTTAAATTGTTTAAAAAAATGAATGTGACTCAGTTGGACTGTGTTAGAAAGTAGAGGGAAACAAACATAAAGCAAACCTAGAAACCCAAACAGGTCAGCACTCTGGGGATTGTTGATTTACCTGAGGAAAGGAGCAGATTCCTTAGAGGCCAGCAGCAGCAGCCCGAAGGGCCCTGGAGAGGATGCCATTGCCTGTGGGTTCCCTGCACACTGACCCCCGCTGATCCTTCTGCCTCTAGGTCCCTTCGCCAAGGCAGGGCCTGGGCAGCTTTGAAAAAGCGACACAGCAGGGACATCCGGTGTCCCTGGATGGGCTGGGTTCTGGCCCTCCCCAGGGAGAGGCTGACTCAGCTAAGTACCTGCCTACAGGACTCCCTCTGAGAAGGATGACAAACACCATTGTCAGGAAGTGCACCATTAAAGCCACAAAATAAAAGTGACACTGAACACAGGTACTTTAAAAACTCTTTGGGGGAACAAAGAGATGAGCAATTACCATGGTGCAGGAAGAAATGAAAATGATGAAAATAACCCTCTGGGGAGTTTGCAGGAGGAAAATTTGGCATTTAGGTTTTCCCGAAAACGGTTCACAATCCATATATGGGCAAGGTGTCATTTCTTACCACTGGATCAAGTTCACTGAAAGAGAAGTATTAGCATTCAAAGGCAGATCTGGCTCTCTGGTGAACTTTATAATCGCTGACGGGACCGTTCTAGAAAGTCTTCCTCTTAGATGAGAACCTGAGCTTCTATTTGGAGCATTACATCCTCAGTGCAGACTTGCAGGTGACGGACAGGAGGACAACCAAAAGAAGACGCAGAAAGCTGGATTTGGAGAACGGCCAGGTCAAAACGTACGTGTCCTGTGATTTTCAAGTTGTTTTACAAACTCTCAAAGTCTCCTGTTTTTCTCCCCGAGGGAAAGTTTTAAAAAATAGATGATGGGTGGTTTAAGCTTTTCCCATCTCTGGAATCATCTGATCTTATTGCATCTTTTTAACCAGGAACTTAACCCAAATGAAGCACCGATTCCGTTCACGTCATTTTTGGAGACCATTTTGATGTTCTGACTCTGTTCCAGTTTAATAGTTAAAAATATATAGACCCGGGTTCAGTTTAAAATTGGTGTACTAGGTGTCCCGGGGGTGGGGAGAGAGAACGAAATCCACTGCTGATTTGTGTGCTGGGTTGCAGCTGGGGTTCGTGCAGGGTCAGGACCAGGGCAGGGGGTTTGCGTGTTTGTTAAAGACAACTTAGGACCAAGGCTGGTTTTCAGTTTTAACCCTAAGCATCACCCCTTTATTCATTGGAGGTTAGGTTTTTTTAAATCTTAATTAGATGCCTGCACTGGGCTTCTATCAGGCTTTAACAATGCCTGTCCACAAAACCTTTGGGGCTGGACATGTTTTAGAATTTAGATTTCTTTTTCTTCAAGATTTTAGAAAGGAATTACAATGGAGAGACTGTGCATATAGAATGCTACAGGCTGGGCAAACTCCCTGTCTAAAAGCAAGGGTGTCAGAATGCTGGGCACGTGACTGTTCTGAGTGTAGGGACCCGGAGACTGTAAATGCCCTCCTGGCTGGCTGGTGGCGGTGTGCTAGGTTCCAAGAAACAACTTTTGATTTTCACAGTCCTTTAGAGCTTTGAGTTTGTGTGGAAGATTGATGAACCAGACACTGGAAACTCTGCTTTCTTTAAAAAGCAGTTTCTAGGAGACTTCTAGATCCTTTCTTCCATTTTAGTTGTAGTTCTGGTGCTAGGATGTTATCTACTTCAAGGGAGCTTACAGTTTCAGAAGATGAAGCTCAGGAATCACTATGCCCCGAGGGTCACATTTTGCCGTGTTAAGTGCACACTGTCCTGATGTTCCTGTGGCTAATTTCCTGTCACTCTACTCCAGGTAAGGAAGCAACAGCAGGATGTGTGTCCTTGGCTGGACACAGTGCCCAGGGCAGTCGGCGACCCCTGATGCCACACCCCCTCCTGGCAGGAACATCTCCCAAGCTCAGGGAAATTTCAGGTGTCTTCACTTGCCACTCACCTTTGGAACCAAAATAAAGAGCACATGACAAATGGAACCCAAGGGACCGAGAGGTCCTTACAGTGATGACTGCTAGCTAGCAGCACATGACCTGGATTCCTGCGGGGGCAGAGGGCTGGGTTACATAACTTCTCCAGTCCCATCCAATTTTAATCCAGTGAGTCTGAGTAACCTTTATTAAGCACTAATAGACATCAGCTCTTTCAAGAGATAAAAACATTTTGGGCAGAAAATAAGCTCTCTAGCTTAAGGTAAGAGTACATTTTAATTACTGGAAAGACTTTCTTTTTATTATTATGCATTTTTTTGAGATTTGACTGAGTTTTTTTATGGGCCCATAGAGCCAAAAGAAACTTATCTTGGCGGGATGTACTCATGGGTGCCAAGCGCTCCGCTAGATGTTACGTTGTGCCGGGTTCTAGAGCTCGACCTCCAGGAATGCACTCCTGAGATTAAAGCGGAATCTGGGGACATACACACAGTGGAATATTACTCAGCCACAAAAGGAAATGGAATCATGGTGCCAGCAACAATGTGGGTGGAACCCAAGGACGTGATGTGAAGCAAACCAAGCCAGGAAGACAAACGGCATGATTCCACACACATGTGGAGGTCCACACAGCTGATCTCCAAGAAGCTGAGAATAGACTTGTGGTCCCTGAGGGCTGGGATCAGGAGGGGAGAGAAGAGAACGCTGGGATAACATACCCAAAGCCAGTTATGGAGAAGGAAGAAGTTCTACTGCTCTGTCACTGTGCCGTGACTCATTTACAGTTTGTTATGCATTTTATAAAGAACTAGAGAAGAGTTTGAAGTTTTCTAACGCAAAAGAGATGGAAATGCTAATTACCTAGATTAGATCAGGATGCGTTGCATGCCTGTATTAAATTGCCACAGTATTACCTGAATATTTTTTGACATCTAGCAGCTGCCCAGGAGAGAGGACACGGCATGCTAATGCTCAGTTTCGCACATGACTCTTGTGAGCCAGGGCTCACACAGTAAGGAGGTCCTGGAGCAGGAAAAGCTGGACCGAGCTTGAGGACAGGCAGTGGGCATCGGAAGCAGGGGCCTTACTTCATAGAAGGGGAGCAGGGCTTGGGCCAGCAGCTCCTGGGTTTGCAGGACTGGAAGGTGGGGAGTGGAAGCATTAGTGACCTGAAAGGGACCCAGTTCTGGAAAAGCACCATGGCAGTGGCTCTGTGGAGGACCCTGGGGCATGGGGGAGCCGTGGGTCCCTCTTCACCTCTGTCCTGCAGGCCCAGTGTCCTGGTTCAAAACATGTGTCCCTGTGTGAGCGGCGAAGGGGGCGGCATGACCCTGTAGAGCCGAGCACCCTGCGGGGCAAGCCAGCCTGCACAGGAGACAGGGCTTCCACGTGTGAGGTGTCCGCTTCAGGTAGCATGATTTAAACAAGAACTGGCAGAGGGCACAGGCAGTGGAAGAGGAGCAGTGGGAAGGTGCCTTCCGGAAGAGGCACCTTCGGGAATCACACAGCCTGAGTTGGCTCTGGCAAAGAGGATGGGAAGGCATGGATGGGGTGTGGGTGATGATTAGCCAGGGAAAAGGAACAAACAGCCCAATAAGGCGAGGGCCTGGTGTCCCTCTCTCCATCCCGAGGCTGTGGATCCTCAGCCTGGCTTCTCTGTGACCAGAAGACGAGGCGACCTCTTCCTGTGTCCTACACTGCAGCCATAAGCTCTGGTCCTGCAGAGGTGAACAGGTACTCGCAAGAGGGAAGCAATGATAGATAATGTTTCCAGAGGACACAAACCTTGCAAGCCACTGATCTGCAGAGGTTTTTGGTTTATGCTCAGGGTCTGTATCTGTATTGTCGTGAAGCTGTCTGTTTGGTACCTGAATATTGATTGACATCTAGCAAGCCCAGAGCACTGGCTGAGGCACTGGGGGACAACTGGGTGGCTATGGTCCTATGGTCCCTGGGGTCATGGTCTGCAGAGGAACACATTTAACAACAATGACAGCAGCTGCAACAGTGTGCCCGGGTGACATTTTGTGCCTGGTGTTTTAGTGGCTCAGGGGCAGAAGACCCTTTAACACCCATCTCCAGCAGGGTGGCTGTGTGCCAGGTTCCCTGCAGGCCACCAGGAGCCCAAGCACCCCGGAGCTCAGTGCCTGGGCGAGAGGGCCTATCTGTAGTGGTGCATGACTTGGAGGACGACAAGGTGGCAGTCAGTGCTTGGAGTGTGGTGACTCAGGCCAGGAAGCCCTTACTGGCACTGGCAGGGTGGAGGGGTGGAGTGATGTCGGGGTGGGTGGCACAGGCAGGGAGTGTGGAGAAAGCAGCAGGCACTGCGGACCTGGTTCTCTCCAGTTTACCTATGGGCTGTTGCATCTTCCGGGGGGACAGAATGGTAGCGGTTGAAGGTGCCCCATTCAAGCGGTTCCCTCACTGGTTAAGGTCACATTTCATGTCAAAGTGTGCCATGACATAAGGTATACCATGGTATCCCTTAGAAAACCAAAACAAACCTGATTTTCCAAACTTAACCCCTTAGCCATTTCAGTGTCAGATGAGCTTCCAGATGAACAAAGACTGTGAGTGTGGGGGACCAAGAGGTGTGGGGATGCGGTCCCTGCCCCAGACAAGTCGACCTGAGCTGCAGGCTGCAGATGCAACTTGAATTTCCCGAGGGTGAGTGGTTTGATCGACCACCTTTTCGAGCAGAGCAGATTTCCTGGACTTCGTCCCACAGGCCCGGGGCTGGTCCCATGGGCGGCTCCGTGCAGCTGCTGAGCGCGGGCGAGACTTCCCTTTCTGGGGTGCAAGGGTGCTCGGCTGCTTCGTGCTGCCCGCCCTGCTCCGGACCAGCTGGAACATGGCTGCTGAGGGGCTCGGGTGCCCGGCAGTCTCTGCAGCTCGTGGGCTCCCCGTGTTGCATGGGCTCCCCATCCCCAGTGAGGCTCAGCGGTCCCTCTGAAGCTGTGGGGGGCAGAGAACACCTAGGGGTGGTCTGAACAGTGGGTGCTTCCTACAGTTTCTCTCTCCCAGACCCAGGAAGTTGCCTGCCTACCCCAAGAAATTGATTTCTGAACTCAAATACCTTTAAACACACAAAAAAACCAAAAAACCAAAAAAGAGCATTTTGTAATTAGTTGTTCAATTCAACTGTTTTTTTTTTTTTTTGCCATCTTAAAATTTTTTTTTTTAATGTGGTAGATTTTTTTTTTTCTGGGCAAATTCTTAGCATTTAATTATGCTTAAAAATTGTGGAGGCTGTCAGAGGAAATTGCAGATGGACTAGTCTCACCCAATAAAACGAGTCCTGTGATTGCCACCATTGTCAGGCATCTGAGATAAAGTTGTGGGAAGGACAATTTAAGTCTACCCCGTGAACCACACTTCAAATCAGTATTCAGCAGGGAGCTCTCAGGCTGACAGGCAAATGCCCAGGTTAGCAGCCATGATGGCGGAAGAAACAGACTTTGTTTTTAAAACGATTCCAAATTTGCCCCTAAAAGAAAAAATAGAAACATCTATCCTTTTGGTTTTAAATTAAAACAATGACATTATATCTATAAACACGTTTTTGAAAAGGCAAAGCAGCTTTCATAACATATTTTGAATAATGAAGGATAAACACCATGGCTAGCGCCATGTAGCGTCCCCTTTGCCACTGGGCTCAGTGAAACCCTCATTTATTGCTGGAAGCACATGTGTGGCTCACTATGCCAGAACCACTGTAGATTTTTCTTTGGAGACCACACAGGAGACCACCTTCCAGGGATGAAAAACAGGTCCTTTTATTCATTCACCCCAGGAAACACTTTCATCCTTTGTTCATCCGTGTTTGTTAAGTGAGCTTCTAGCAATGAATTGATTTATTTTTATGAAAAGCAGACTGTTCCAGTGTCTTAACTGTTCTGGGGGGCTTAGGGGTCTCCTGTACTTTTCATTCTCCCTCTTCGAGATCAGCCAATAATAAACCCCAAGAAGATGATTACTGAATTTATGAAGGAAAGAGAGTAGTTATCATTGAGGTTACTTTAAAGCAATTGTATTATGTTCATCCATTTCTAATATACAAATATATATTACATATTCTTGATAGATCCAGGGTAGACAGGGAAAGCATCTTCTTTATGCTTTTATCAACTTATTTCTACTTCTTGGCATTGTGGGAAAAGGCGGGTTAAAAAACAGATTGCTAAATTATTGGCACTCCTGAGCAAAGAGACCCTCAGTGAGAGTAGGAGCAGAGCTCAGTAGCTGGAAGTCTCAGGTCCAGCCCAGTTTTCAGCTTTGTGCTGCAGGTGGCTTGATCTCTCTGGACCTGGATGCTCTCACCCGGAAAAGGGGTAGCTATCAGTATCTTCACTACAGAATTACTGCAAGGTGGGCACATAAGCCAGGTAGCACCTGGTACAGGGCCTGGCACTGCGATGGTGTTTAGTGATGGAATCAGTCTTGAAGGATGAGGCAAAATTTTACAGAAAGTGAATTAGAAAAATGGAGGTGGCTAAATATTTGTGCATTCTTTCAAATAGCATGGTCACAGTGTCTGTCTGTCACCTGTCCACCGGGTCATGCACAGTTCCCAGCTCCGAGCCAGAAGAAATGTTATGTAGCTGTTGCCCATGGGTGCTCTTAGGTCATCAGCGTGACACACACACACACACACACACGCACACACACATGCATCCATGCCTGACCCACTCGTAAGCCTTTTGTGCTGAGGCAGCAGCAGAAGCAGGCTGGTTCTGCCTCACTCCTGCTCCCGTGCTAGGCGGACCCATGCTGCCCACTGCATCTCGGGCCCTCACTTAGATGCGAGCATGCCCACTGAGGCAGAGGCCCTAACTGGGGGTGCCCCTTCCTTGTCCTCCTAGAGAGAGCTGGCAGCTGGCCCCCAGCCACTGAGGCCTCTCTCTTCTGGCAGGTGGGTGGCCCCCAGAGAGGAGCAAGAGCACAGCACTGGCCATTGATGGCCTTGGCACATCCTGCTGTGTCCCTGGTTGTGGGCAGCCTCAGAACCTTCCAGAAGGGAACCTTCCAGACGGATGTAGTCAGAGTTTGCAAGGAAACAGATTTAATACAGGACACATAAATTATAAGATTATTTTATAATATTAACCCAAAAAGTCAAATGTAGAAGAGCACAAAAGATCTGTCCACACACTGGAGACCCAAAGAATCCAGCTGAGGGCCTGGGTTCCATGACAGTGTCCTCCACAAGTCCAGCTGGAGGCCGAGAGTGCACGACAATGTCTCATGCAAGTCTGTATCCAGGACCTGTCAGTGGTGGAAGCTAGAAAGTCTGCACCAGCAGGATGAAGGATACTGAGCTAGGTTACGTGGTAAATGTTGATGCTACTAATTAACTCATGACTAGGCCAAGTGTAAAAATATCCTACATATCTAATATTTATTAAAGTGTATAAAATATATTATCTTTTTTCAGGCTATGAAATTAGGTTCAAATCCATGTATTGAAAGCCTTTTCAAGGATGTACTTATAGTAACTTGGCAAAAAAAAATTTAGGATTGGACTTACCAATGTAAACCAATTTGTATAAAACATCGGTTATTTGATTTAATTTGGGTAGTTAACAACTGGCTTGTTGGGCTGGTTTGTTACTTGGCGGTAGAACATTTGCTTAGCATGCTCAAAGTCCTGTACTGTAAAAAAATTGGTTTGCATGGGTACAATCTAACCATGAGTCTTATTAAAAGATAACATTTTTGTTTCAAGTTTTGAGCAGAGATTATATAATGATAATTATAATAATAATTATAATTACTATATAAGAATTAATATAATAATTATAACAGTAATTATATAATTATTATATAATAATATAATAATTATTATAATCATATTATTGTAAGATGTATTAAAACTTTTTTTCTATCAAAGAACTTCATGATAACTCTGCTGTGATTCTGTGTCTTCAGTTTACCCTGAAGCTAGAGGTTTAATCAGAGCGATGCTAGTTCCATGCTGGTCATGTCCTGGTCTGCCGACGGCTCTGCCTGTGTGGCCTCAGTATCCCGGGCTTGGCCTGGCGAGACAGGCTGTGTTGTCACCTGACATACAGTGGGGCAGCCGGCGGGCGGCACACGCGGCTGACCTGCTCTCCCGAGGTCGAGGTCGAGGTCGAGGTCGAGGTGGACTTTGGTCCAGGGTTCGGGCTCGGTCTCAGAGCCTTCCCGAGACCGCGGAGCTGCTGCTGTTCCTCGGCCTTGCTGGAGCTTGTGGGGACTCTGGATCTCCAGTGGCAGTTTCCTACCATGCAGCAAACTATGTAGCAGTGAGTGTGCATGGGGGCAGACGAGGACCACTGGGTGCATTTCACGCCAGCAAGTGAGTGGCACTTCTGCTCTCAAAGCTCCTTCTGTCCTAGGCAGTCCAAGAGAGCAGTGCATCTAGTTACTGTGTTCGTCTCCCAGACACTGTACCCCAAACCCACAGCCGAGAGGAGGAGAGGAGGAAACCTCACAGCGTGGAGAGGTTTCAGTCTGTGGTCGGCTGGCTCTGGGGCAGGATGGCATGGCAGAGGGGAAGCAGCCCACAGCACGGCTTGGCTTGGCAAAGGGAAGCAGAGAGGGCTCAAGGGAAGGGGGAGGGAGATGGACCCCTCCAGGCCACGCCTCCAGTGACGGCCTCCTCCCACCAGGGCCACCTCCCAACATCACACCCCGCCTGGCTTCATCAGAGGACGGGTCCATCAATGAGTACCAGGTCCCCAAAATCCAGTCACCACCTATGAGGGCGCGAGGCCTTGGGGGGACAGCTAGATATGAGCTGCTACACGGTGGCACCGAGAAGGGTTCACCCAGCCTCACAGCAAAACGACTGCATGATAAGCCGGGTGTGGTCGCATGTACCTGAGGTCCCAGGTTCTCAGGAGACCGGGGCAGGAGGATTGGCTGAGCTCAGGACCTCGGGCCAGTGCGGGGCAACATTATGAGGCTCTGTCTCACCACACAGCACCACACAGCACCACACAGCAGCCCGCTGGAAGGCTGAGCAGGGGGGTCCCAAGTTTGAGCTCATTTGGCGACTTAATGATACTCTCAAAAATGAAAATTAAGAAAAGGGATAGAGCTGTAGTGCGCTGTGGAGGTTCTAACATCCATCCTCAGTCCTGCGAAAGAAAAAAGGAAGGAAGGAAGGAAGGAAGGAAGGAAGGAAGGAAGGAAGGAAGGAAGGATGGATGGAAGGAAAGAACATAGGCAGGTTTCGGGCTGGTCATCAGAGGACGTTTCCCAACTGCGTCTGCCCTGCGGAATGTTACGGGAACCAGCACCCGCGCGGATGGAGCCAGCCGTCCTAGGCCTCTTCCCCAGAGACCTGCAGCCCTGCGTGACCGCGCGGTGTGCACACCGGCGTTTGCAGCGGCCGGCCCGCCCCTGGGAGCAGCCTGCATGCCCGTCAGCAGACAAGTGCGCGCAGGAACGCAGGGCTGACGCCCCGCGAGGGGCCGTACTGCTGTGCTACGGAGCGGGTGAACTCGAGGCGGTTGCCGGAAAATAGATTCACCTGCAAAACATAATGTGAAGTGAAGTAAATCAGACACCCGAGCTTAGGTGCCAAATGGTTTCTGTCATTTGCGTGGGCACAGTACGAATAAAGAGCAAAATAAAGATAAACGGAATCAGGGAGGTCTTTGCGCACGGGAAGGGGACTGAGACGCCAAGGAGGAGGGGACGGAGAGACACCGGACTCCCACAGTCAGCGCTTTATTCTATGTTTCGAACCTGCGCTGGGATAACGATAGTGAAGCTGAGGGCATGAACTGGAGGGAGGAAACTGGGTGGGGAGGGAAGGGAAGACAGGGATCAAGCAGTGCTCGGACACATTCCTGCGCCTGAAGACGTCTGTAGGCTTCAAGCCTTACAAACACGGGCTAATAAAAAGCTCCAGGTGAGCACGGGCCCTGCGCCCTGCAGCTGACAAGGGTTCGGAGAGCATCTGTCTCCCCAAAGGGGCTTGGAGGCCTGCAGGGTTGGAGAGCCACATCCTGCACTAATGAACACGCTTCTGATGGCCTCGAGGAGGACAGGTCTAGATGCCAGAGTGAGACGGCGGCAGAGAGAGGGACTGAGTCCAAGTCCTCATCTTCGGTTCCTTAAGAAAACCAGGAGGGTCGGAAAGGGCCAGTCCAGCATGAACTTGGGCGATAGCAGCCAAGGACGGCAGCACTTCATGAGATACTGATCGGGGATTGTGTGCTATTGAAACCGGATCGGGTCCCTTGGGCTGCCTGACCCAGCTGTGACGGAGGGAGCCGCAGACCGCCGGCAGGAATGGCACGCCCCATTTGTGACACTTGTGTATTTCAACACGTGTGATTTACTGGCCAAGTCACAGATGAGCAAATACCCTTGATGGGAATGTGCCCGTCCACCTGCATGGAGAGCATCCCAAGAGCCTCTGCGGCCAGGGCAGGGAGGGCCAAAAGCAGAGACTTTTAGACTGAGTCAGGCTCCGTGGGGAGCCAGCGGTATTTGTGCAGATTCAAAGCAGAGAAGAAATACACTTCTAGAGGAAGCAAGAAACCCGTCTCTAATTCTGCCCACCGGCGTCCGTGGCACAACTTCCAGATGGTGATATTCAGCTTCTTTTGATATTTCTCCAGCTAGGGATATGAAATACATATGAGAAAAAAAAAATCTTATGCCCTGGGGGGAAAAATAAGCACATCCCGAGGGCTGACAACCTTCCTCCAAATTTGACGACACATGGCATGTCATGGGGTCAGGTGGAGGTGACATCGGAGAACGCAGGACCACACAGGGATCGGTGGCCTCACCTGCCCCAGGACTGGGTATTCCCTGTGCTCCAAAGAAAGTTTGAGTGTTGGATGCTCAGAAATACCTCACAGCCAAGTGACCTCCTCGTTGGCACCTGAAAGTCTGGGAACAGCAGACGTCAGACAGCTTTGGGCAGTGATGTAAAAGTCACGGGTGAGCCGTTGAGAAGTCCATGGTGGTAGTAGATGAAGAGTGAGCTGGGTAATGCAGTGTTTCCATTGATTCTTCCCCCCATCTTCTGAGTCCTGGAAGTGGGTTACACAGGTTAACTGGATTCATTTTGGCAGGTTTACACATGCGCATAATATACTTTAGGCATTTCTTCTCCTCTACCCATTCCATCCTCCTTCCCTGGTTTTAATTTTTTTTTCTGGGGGTTCAATGTGTATAACGTATTTTAATCAAATGCACAACCCAAAGAGGAACTTCAAAGTATGTGTGATCAATTCACAGACTGCAGCGTAATGAGATTTAGTGGCACCAAAGATTTTGGTGGCTGGAAAAAAACAAGGGAAAAATGGACTCATTGGTGAGCTCAGAAGGCATTTGTATTCTGAAGTAATTTTAGAATTCATTAGAAGAGAGATGATTTTCCTCCATTTCTCTCTCTCTCTCTCTCTCTCTCTCTCTCTCTCTCTCTCTCTCTCGATTGAACCCAGACCCTTCCAGCTGGGCTACATCCTATGATTTTTTTGTATTTTCATTTTGAGACAGGATTTTGCTTAACCACTAAGTTGTCCAGGCTGGGTTTTAATTTGGGATACTCCTGCCTTAGCCTCTGTTATGGTTGATACATTGTGTCAACTTGAGTTTAGAAGTTTAGCTAAGAGACTTAGCAGGAAGCCAGGGCTCTTGCTTTGTAAATATCTTTATCCTGTGCAAGAGGAAGGCAGGAGATTCTGTGAGTGCTGCACCTGCCCTGGGGTGGGAGGGAATGGCCTGTGTGCAATATAAGGGAGGAGATGAGGCTTGTCCTTCCCCACCTTTTGCTCTGGCTGCTGCCTTGCAGTGCTGCCCCTGCCTTGGGCCAGCTGATGATGGACTGAAACCTCCACAAACAGTGAGCTAAATCAACCTTTCCTTCCCTCATTTTGGGTGTGCAGCATTTTGTCCCAGCAATGAGAGAAAAGTAACCAAGACAGCCTCCCAGCACACTGGGATTACAGGCACGAGACCCTCTCCCAGCTTCTTTCCTTCTTCTCTAGGATGGGTCCATGTATGTAATCAATTGTTTTAATTAAGAATTTGTTTGGCACTCAGCTGCTCCAAACCCAAAGGAAATAGAGGGTGTAGAGTTCCCTGAAGGATGTCAGCCCCAGACTGCAGGAGTCAGTTTGAAAAATCTTAGCTTTAAGAAGGTGGCAGAATTACATAATTATTCACAACTCATAAAATGAAGAAAAAAACCTCTTCCAAATGTGAAGTTGTGAGATAACACAAAGTGCAAATCTGGACTTGCGGAGGGCGTGTGCGTCCTTCCCCTCCCACACAGAAGCGCCCAGCACCAGGCTGCTGGCTGATTGTGCGCCCTGCGTGCCCCAGGCCACGTGGGAGACACGGGCTGCAGCCGCTCTACCCCTCAGCACCTGCCAGGACTGGCGTGAGCTGGGGACTGAGGGTGAAGTGGTGGGTTGGAGAAGTGGGTGGTGGCCACCCCAGAGGTGGGTAGGGCGGGGGCCCCAGGCTTCTTCCCACCCCACACAGTGTCTGTGTGCCAGGTGAGGTGGAGTCGTCATCAGATGGGTCTGAGGAGTCTTGTTCTGGACAGGAGCCTGCTGCCTCTTCATCCAGACAAGGCGCAGCTTGGCTGAACTGGGTTTGGGCTCCAGACGGGGTTTGCTGTGAGCAGTCTCCGTGCCGCCTGTGGTGCCTAAACATGACTCGTGGGGGCTGTTAGGGGCCCCTCCTGGCTGGGCCCCTATCTGAACCCCTGGGGTTCTTGAGGGAGGCGCGTGGGACCTCCTTCTG